>PVJI01000622.1:223125-241611 GCA_004026765.1 Micronycteris hirsuta
AAAAAAAGAAAAGAAAAGAAAAAAAAAAGAAATACATCTCACACATGCAGTGCCAGCAATGACAAAAGAAATTCCAATTTTAATGCAGATGTTGTAGAACTCATTGCTTCCTTGCCTACTGGCACAGAAACTGAGATCTGATACTTAGGGCATCATTTTTTTCTTTGTACAAATGAGCACTGAACCCTTTGCTTAGAAATAGTTAAATTGATTTGTCTCTAAAATGGCACACATAAAAAGAAAAAAAACAACTGAAGTGAGCAGAGTTTCTTTTTGTCTTGTGGGGAGTTCAAGAGCCTTTCTTTCTGTTCAAACTTCATTTTCCTACTAGTGGGGCCGTAATGAGAAATGTGACAAGACTACTTGAAATTAGGCTCATTTCGAAGGCCAGATATGTTAAAAAACAAAGCCCCTCCCACCCAATCTTAAGAGAAAAGACACAGAGGGAAGAATTCAGGACATACTCTTCTGATAGCTACTACACTGCTGTTTGGTGAATTGTTACACCAAACATTTTGGGCCAACCTGTTGTTGACTAGGATAACAAATTACAAAGCACAAATGCCAGATTCCAATAGTCTTCTCATTCCTTGACTCAGGTTCAGCAGCAAAGACTCACAATGCTGATGGAACCAGTATCTAAATGGATAACACAATTTTAAAAAGAAAAGCAGAGACCAATAGAAAGAAAGCAGCCTTCTGGTACACCAACATGTGGCCACAGGCCAGACACAATCATTACAGCAATGGTAATGAGGCCTATATTCTCCCCACAAGTCTGACATGGTAGCCCAAGCTCAGCTGATGGAAGATGTCAACTAACCAATGGCTCCTTTCCTTGGCTAAAGGGAATTCATGCATCCCACCGTGGGAATTGTAGCTCTAATGTTTCACATCTAAGAGAGAAAGGCTCCAGTGGAACATGGGACGGCAAGCAGGCCCCACATGTGTGACAGCGGAATTTCCTGTGGGAAATCAGGATAATCTATTTCTTAGAATCAAAGCTTGTTCTTGCTAAGATATCTCTCCCTTCCCCCTGGATCAAAAGAACTTATGCTAATGCATGCCTAGCTTCCTCAGACCAGTGTTGACAATCCTTTCGAGCTCAGCCCAAGCATGTTGTCTTTCCATTTGTATATCTCTCTTTTTGATGTGCTTTCCTGGATGTCTACCGCCTAACCTGAATCTACAATCTATGGATAGTTAATGAAGACCATTCTGATGTAATGTACCCTGGAACAACAATAAAAAGCCAGTCAACACGAGGCTCAGGACCTCTCCCATATCATAAGGGAGAGGTCATGTGGTCCCGGAATTTTCTAGTCCAGTGTATTCCGTGTGAGTTTATTCATGCGCCTGCCATTGCATATGAATTCTGTGGGCCAGAATTTGTGACACTTGGCATTGACCAGAATTTAAGAGGAGCTAACTGTCATTGTCTCTGCAACCTCAACCTACTTTCAGCAGCTCCATTAAGCTACAAGAATAGCCTACTGGACACCTTAGGCCAACAGCAGAATTGGTTCTTCTCCATACTCCGTGAAGGTCACATGAACACATACTACTCAGGGAGAAGCCCACATGACAATGGACCAAAGCCAACAACAGAGTCCCTCACTAAGGCAGCAGCATCCCCTGCTTTCTTCAACATAAATGATCCATGTTTATCACAAAAAAGACTGTCAAGTTAATGTTTTAAAAAGCAAAGTCTCCTATATCCTTACCATCCATAGGTAACCATCTTTGCAGGTTTACATATGCCTTTCAAGAATTCATTCCCACAGAAATATGTATGCATTTGTATTTATAAAAATAGAACCATGGCACATACATACACTATGCTACAACTTGTTATTTGGACCTAGTAATATATAATATTCTATAGTACTTTTTTAAAAAATTGTTACTCTATTTAAGTTTTCCTAATTTTTCCTTTTGCTGTCCTCCACCCAGCCAACCCCCGACTCCCACAGTCAATTCCCACACTGTTGTCCATATCCACGGGTCACTCATACATATTCTTTGTATAGTCTTTTCCCCTTCTTTCTACCATTATCATATAGTACTTTTTAGAACACCAAATCCTCTATTTTGCACATTCATGATGTTTTCAACTTTATTCTCTTAAAATGTGTAGGTGCAAAATGCATGGCATTAAATTCTGGAAGGACATATACCAAGAAATCACACTATGATAATGATCTTTGACCACGTATCTTTTCAATGAAAATCATTTTTTCTAATTTTTTTAATTTAAAACTTTTCAGGAGGTAGAATTCCAGATATCAAGTCTATGCATGTTTTTAAAGCTGCTGAGACTTATTCCCAATTTATACTGCATGTTTCCTCAAGAGGAGCCCCCACACTTAGTGTGGTGGTGTGCAGGATGCCTAGAACAGGATATGAAGTGGCATGCAAATCCCAGCTGCCAAGAAGCCAATGGGAAACAAATTGGAAGACTTTCTAAAACATTAAGGTGATTATTGCTTAGTACCCAGAGATCTTTCAGCAATTTCATATAAAATATTTCTTCATGTCAGACCCATAATCACCTTTTCAAAATTGTGCCGTTGAGAGTCGTCGATATGTGTTCAGTGTGCAGGGCATAAATCTCTCAGATCCACACTGCAACCTGCAGAGCTTCACTCCCCGCCCCCACTGGAGTGGGGCTCCAGAATCAGCCAGAGCAGCTGAAAAGCATATGTTTTGGTATTCTACTCTCACCTCCTCTCCTGCTCCGTCCCCCAGCTTCTTTCTACCTTTGGGCTTGCACATTTCTCCATTTCTCCTTGATAAATACTTTTAGAAAAATATTTTCCAAGATGCTTACCTATGCAAATCTGTCTTTCAAAACCATTAGCTACAGTCACACCTAAACCACACAAAAGACTGCATTCATTGGGTGCCAAATGGGAACAGCCAATGACCAAAGGTAAGCAACAACACAGAGCTCCAAGCCTTTCTGGCCTAAGTCATTTGTCCAGAGGAGTGGGATGCAGTTGCTTTGCTGTCCAATTGAGAGCTACACACACACACACACACACACACACACACACACACACACACACACACACACACACACGGACCAGGTAGCAGCTGGATCAGGCAAGGGATTATTTTCCAAGAAGTTGGTATAAAGTTGACAAAGGAGACTTTCTCACAGTCCTAGAGTGTTCCACTATCAGACTGAACACCTTCTACATTACTAAGGAAAAAACAATCTAAGTATAAATAACTTCCCAGGCCCTGTGCTGAGGAATCTGGCTCTTCCAAAAGCTGCCAAGAGTCCCCACTCATGTTTCCTGGAGTTCTACCCAACCCTGGCTTGTTTGCATGCTGCACACAATGACATCGCAGCACGTAAAATAGCTACGCTGGTATTTCCACTGTGGGCTTGTAGCCAGTGCCAAATGACCTACAAGCACCTGAAATGCATCCTGAGACCTGGCATGGGGTGACTACTTAAAGCCCATGTCTATGCAAGAGCTGGGTATTTAGGGACGGTCCTCATGCTTTGGCTGCCGCCTATGTTTATTCTGAGTTCACTGTGATCCTCAGACGTAAGAACTCAGAGGCAGCTACTGGAGGTGGGGAGAGGTGGTAAAGATTTATAAAGGATGATAGCTGAGTTATGGCAGCTATACAAAGCTAGCCCTCTCATGGAAGTCAGGAGGTAGGCAGGAGCTCTGGAAGCTGCTTAAAGAAACTACTCTTCACCCATGGTGAGTGGCTATCTTTCTTCAACCAGGCTCTCAGAAAGCGGCAAATGCTTTTATCTCTGCTTAGCAGCTTCACAATAATGAAAAGTTTATCAGTGAGATCCCCACACTCAGAACAGTCTCAGTTCAGAACAGTCTCAGTCCCTAAGAAGAGCCTCCTGAGAGCCCAAGCCCATTGATCAGTAGAGAGCAGTTGCTACAGGCAGCCAGACAGCAGTGACATCAACAATAACAGCACACTTCTTAGTAAATAAAATTATACCCATTTTTTTAATCCTCACTCAAGAATATGCTTATTGATTTAGAGAGGGAGAAAGGGGCAAGGGGAGAAAGAGAGAGACAGAAAGAAAGAGAGAAAGAAACATTGATGACAGAAACATTGATTGATTGCCTTTCATATGTGCCCCAACCAGGATCAAACCCACAACCTAGGTATTTGCCCTGACCTGGGATCGAATCCACAACCTTTTGGTGCATGGGATGATGCTTCAACCAACTGAACCACCCAACCAGGCTGTACTCGCTTTCATTTAATCCTCCCAAAGCCTTTATGTAGTTGACACTATTACCCCTCCTTTTAAAGATGATTGTCCTGAGGCTCAGGGAGGATTCATTGATTGCCCAGGTCACACTGCTAGTAAGTGGCAGAGTGGAGTTTGAAGCCGATCTGTCTGACTCTGAAGCACCTGCTCTTAACCTCTGTACCAGGTACACACCTGTCTGCTCACTCAGAAATGAACACCAGAGCATGTACTAAAAAGGGGAGATAATCACATTGTTCACACTTTTCTTTGCCAGCAGCAGCTCACCCATCTCCAATCTCCAAATGGTTTACTGGACCACGTCATTTGAATGCTGCCTCAAACCCACACTGCCACCCAATCTAGCCCCAAACAAAACCAGCCTCGTTCATTCAAATCATGTATTTCTTCAGTTCTGACCATGGAACCAGCATTCTCCATGTCAACCAGATATGAAACTATGAAGTCATATTTATCTAACCCTTCTTCCTCACCTCTTTGCAATCAAATAAATCATGTCTTTTCCCTTTCAAAATGGTCCTTCAAAGCAGATGATCCTTGCTTATTTATTCCAATTGCCTTGGAGCTGTGGTCTGTGCCCCAGCCCTGCAAATGCATCCTAAATACCACTTCCAGACTAGACTTCCTTCAGCACTGCTTTGGTCATTTCATACCTTTCCCAAGACCTAAACTCTCAAGGCTAAATTCCTTTGTCTGGATATCAGGGCCCTCTATAACTAGCCCCGCCCTACCTTTTAATACTCAAAGACACCCTTTATGCTATCAAATGAGACCACCTCTGCCAATCTTCTCACCAACAAGACCCACCCCTCAGTCTGTATTAGTCCAATTCAAAGCCCTGTTCAAGCACCAGGGAGTCTTTTACTTTTGTATGAAACCTTTTATTTCTCCCACCATTGTAGCCTCAACTTTACTCCAGTCAGGACTTCTGGTCTACTGGACACAATTTGTCATTTAAATACTTCCTCATATTCTTCACTAACTGCTTTCTAAATAAATCTGGGTCTTTTCCTCCCAACTGGATATTTCTTGAAAACAAGAACTCTATCTTTTATTTCTCAATATATAGTCATGAAGTGATCAATAACCTTGGTTTCTCATGATTACACAAATTTTATATTATTACATTTCACAGAGAACCCAATGCATAAGTCTTGGTCAACACAGCCATTTCTAAATTAACTATAATGAAGTCAAGGCAATTTTCCTGAATCAAGAGGCTAGGCTTGGCTTTGTATGAGAGAGATTATGACCTGTGGTTGACTGTAAACTTAAGGAAGCCAATTGAGGGACATTGCCTCTGAAAAAGCCAAGCCAAGGCAATCTGGGCCTGTGTCATGAGAAACATGATACCCAGATTATGAATACAGGTCCCAAACAGCCTGCACTGAGCAGGGCACATCCTGAATGATGCATGCAACTCTAAATGCTCTGTTCAAATTTGGTATACTATGTGGTCAAGCTATTGATCATCCATAGGAGTAGGATCAAACCAGTGAAGAGATGTAGAAATGATTACAAATGAGAAACCATTGAAAGAATTGATATGTTTAGAGGACCATCCAATAAAAGGGACATTATAGCAAAGACAAGGATTTGTTCTATGTTCCACCACAGGGAAGAACCATTAGGTGGAAATCTTAAGCGAGATGTGCAAAAGATCCTGGTTTTATATGTATATTAAGTCTATATATTTGTAGTAACTTCCCTGTTAAAGTTGCTAAAGTAGACATGAAATGTCTATGTTCAGAGTGCTTTGAAAAGGATTCCTACACTGAGTGAAGCTACAATAAGATGGTCCACTAGTGGCCATACCATCTTCTTTCCTTCTTTTTTTTTTTTTTTTCTGATATTGGGAAAGTCTCAGATTTCTCTTGCCTTCTAAGAACATGAAAGGTATTTAGTTCCAATATTCATAGGCCACACTCCTTTCTTTTCTGAACCATCCACACTGAGCTATGAGTAGAAAACCCAAATGCCTATAGGTAGGCAACAGATTGAGAATAACTGTCTGCATCAGATTGAGAATAAAACAGTAGAGAGTCCAGTGTAAAACTAGAAAGACCATGCACTGCCCAGAGTTATTTAAATTCCATTTATTTTAAAACATTCTAGCAGGCAAATTGGAACATCCAGTTTGCAACCACTGTAATAATCATAGTACAGAATAAAGTACTGAAGTTTTTTGAGGGTTCCATGATTAAATAATTTCGAGTAATGATACATACTATAGAAATCTTCTTGGAAATTTACAATTGATATTCACATGCTAACAGCACCAACAAAATATTAATTTGCTTTAACCTGGTACATTTGATCACAAAACCTCTAGATTTTAAAACACACATTTAAGACCCAAAGACCCAGTCTTTTTATGAATACATTTTGGGAATGCTTTCTTTTTCTTTCTCAAAACGTTCACTCTTTCTCCATTTATGCCCATTTCTACTTCCAAAAAAAAAAAAAAAGGATTTGAGGCAAATACTAAAGGAGTGAAAGAAACCCATTTCTCTACAGATTAACTTCTTCTCTTCAATAAACTGCTTTCCTTCCCCAAATCCACTGCAAAACTTCAAAGCCAGCATTGGTATCCATTTCTTCATTTGAAGTCTATACACACTCTGTCTAAATGATCATCTCTTCTGCACTACTGAATATCTACAAAACTTTTCCTAAAGTCCCCAGGCCATTTTCATACCTCTCCAGGCCAGATTAGTCCAGTGATTGTTCTACAAGTTGTAAAGGACAGGAAACTAGTATAAGACACAAGCCCCTTACCTTATGGAGCTCACCTCATACTGGAGGATCCAGATCTACATTCATGTGGGAGTCACAGATTAGAATTCACAACCAAAATCTGTGAGCTAATGGGTGATCTGAGAGGTCTCCCTTCATCTTGACAACGACTTTCTGAATTGCATTTTCAGTGCAATAACTTAAAGGAATGACTGTTATTTCCCCAAGGCAATAACTACCTCTGTCAAGAGTAAGTAAGGGGCACATCAGACCTCCAAGCACCAATGATATGGTTGAACCAGGGCTCATGTGGCCTAACTGGAGAAATGTGGAAGGTTTGCATTCCTGAGGGTCCCCATAAACGACAGCTTCCTCAGTGTCACTCAGAATGTGCTTTGCTCAATAAGAACTCATGGGGAAACAACTTAACTAATGACATAGTCAAGAAATCAACTGTGGACTAGTTAAAGTAGCTGGGAATTTTAAGTTTAAAGCAGTTTAGATAGAGTTTGGGGTAATACAGATTTAGTTTGGGGCAGTCCCTATTTAGGTTGGTCTATGAGACTTGCAGTGCTTGAAGTGTGACTTGGGAGTTGATGGGGGTTTATATAGGTGAGTAAAGATTCATTCATGAGTTACAAGTACAGAGCATATCTGGTCTCTAAAGTTGACCATGCTCAGAGAGAACTGCCCTTCAGTGTGTGATGATGCAAGAAATGGTCCTGCACTTCCCTGTCACAAGGATAGTTTTGGGCTATTGTGTGTTCATTTTCATTTGTTTCCAGAAACTTTTTGATTTCTTCCTTGATCTCATTGTGAACCCATTCATTATTTAATAGCATGTTAGTCTTCATAAATTATACACCAACAATGAAATATCAGAAACAGAAATTGGGGGGAAATACCATTTACTATAACAATAAGAAAAATAAAGTACCTAGGAATAAACTTACCTGAGGAGGTAAAAGACTTGCACTTGGAAAACTACAGAACACTGAAGAAAGAAGTTAAGGAAGATACAAATAAAGGGAAGCATATACCGTGTTCATGGATTGGAAGAATTCACATCATTAAAATGTCCATGCTACCCAAAGCAATCTATACATTCAACGCAATCCCTATTAAAAGACCACTGACATATTTCACGCATTAACAGCAAATATTTCAAAAATGTATATAGAACCAAAAATGACCCCAAATAGCCACAGCAATCTTGAGAAAGAAGAACAAAGTAGGAGGGATCACAATACCTGACATCAAACTATATTACAAGGCCACCGTAATCAAAACAGTCTAGTACTGGCATAAGAACAGACACAAAGATTAATGGAACAGGCCCTGACTGGTGTAGCTCAGTGGATTGAGCGTGGGCTGGGAACCAAAGGGTCCCGGTTCGATTCCCAGTCAGGGCACATGCCTGGGTTGTGGACCAGGTCCCCATTGAGGGCCACATGAGAGGCAACCATACATTGCTGTTTCTCTCCCTCTCTTTCTCCCTTCTTTCCCCTCTCTCTAAAAATAAATAAATAAAATCTTTAAAAAAAAAGATTAATGGAACAGAACAGACAGCCTGTGTCTCTATGGCCAATTAACATTTGATAAAGGAGGCAGGAGCATAAAATGGAGTAAAAATAGCCTCTTCAACAAATGGTGTTGGCAGAATGTATATGAAAAAAAAAATGAAATGAGACCACCAACTTACACCATATACCAGAATAAATTCAAAATGGATAAAAGACTTAAACATAAGCCATGACTCCATAAAAGTCCTAGATGAAAACATAGGAAGGAAAATTTCAGATATTCCATACAGCAATATGTGTACCAATATATCCTCTAGGGCAAGGGAAATAAAGGAAAGAATAAACAAATAGGACTACATCAAATTAAAAAGCTTCTACCCAGCTAAAGAAAACATCAGCAAAATGAAAAGGGAACAAATCATATGGGAAAATATATTTGCCAATGACACCTTGGACAAGGGTTTGCTCTCCAAAATATATAAAGAACTTATACAACTCAACACCAGGAAGACAAACAATCCAATTAAAAAATGGGCAAAGGACCTGAACAGACACTTCTCCATGGAGGACATACAGAGGGCCCAGAGACATATGAAAGGTTGCTCAGCATCACTAGCCATCAGGTAGATGCAAATTAAAACCACAATGAGACAACACTTCTCACCAGTCAGAATGGCCATCATAACCAAATCAACAAACAACAAGCACTGGTAAGGTTGTAGAGAGAAGGAAACCCTAGTGCACTGTTGGTGGGAATGCAGACTGATGCAGCCACTAAGGAAAACAGTTCATAATTTCCTCAGAAAACTAAAGATGGAATAGCTTTTTGACCTGGCAATTCCACTGCTGGAATTATATCCTAAGAATCCTGAAACACCAGTTCAAAAGAGCCTATGCACTCCAATGTTCATAGCACAATTTACAGTAGCCAAATGCTGAAAACAGCCTAAGTGCCCATCAGTAAATGAGTGGATTAAAAAACTATGGTACATTTACACAATGGAATACTATGCAGCAGAAAGAAAGAAGGAACTCCTACATTTCACGACAGTATCAATGGAATTGGAGAATATTACACAAAGTGAAATAAGCCAGGTGGTGAAAGACAAATACCATATGATCTCACCTATAAGAGGAACGTAATGAACAAGAAACACAAAGGAGCAAAATAGAACCAGAGGCATGGAAACAAGGAACAGACTGACAGTGACCGGAGGAAAGGGGGCGGAGGATAGGGGAGAAAGCAGGGGAAGGGTCTAGTCAAGGAACATGTATAAACAATCCATGGACAAGGACAATGTGGTTGGGGTTGATGGTGGGAGCGGGGGGGTGGGCATGGCAGGGGAGAGCACAGGGGAAAATTGGGACAACTGTACTAGAACAACAATAAAAAAAAATTAAAGGTGAAAAGACAGCACAAGTTTCCCATGCCCACTAAATCATGGCAAGAAGTGGTGCTCTAGTGTCAGCAAGCAGAAGAAAGCTTGCTCATAATTTCTGCAATCCACCAGCTCGGCCCCACTATTTGTGACACCCCTTGTCACAAAGGGGTGAACCTACCATTTCAAAATCACATGGGTGTGGTACATCCAGAGAGTGAAATATTATCTAGCCAGATGGGAAAGGGTTTGGGGGGAGGCTGTGGCTAGGGAAAACAAGTGAAGGGATTAAGAAGCACAACTGGAAGTTATAACAGCAGTGCTGGGATGTAAAGTACAATATAGGGAACATAGTCAATAATATTACAATAGCGATATATGGCGCCAGGCGGGTGCTAGACTTACTGAGGTGATTGCTTCACCTACATGTATGTCTAACCACTATGCTCTGCACCTAAAACTAATACAATTTTTAATGTTAACTGTAATTGAAAAGTAAATTTTTTTTAAAAGAAATGAACTATCAAGCCATGAAAACATATAGAGGAATCTCAAATGCATATTGCTGAGTAAAGAAGCCAGTCTGAAAAGGCTGCATACTGTTTGATTCCACCTATATAACATTCTGGAGAAGGTAAAACTATGGAGACAGTGAAAAGAGCAGTGGTTGCCAGGAGTTGTGGGAGGAGGATGAGTAGGCAGACAACAGAGGGTTTTTAGGACAGTGAAGCTATTCTGTATGTTATTAAAATGGTGGATACACACCATCATTATACATTTGTTAAAACCCACAGAATGCTCAACACCAAGAGCAAAGTCTGATGTAAACTATGGACTTTGGGTGATGATGTGTCAAAGCCAGTCATTCATTGTAACAAATGTACCACTCTGGTGTTGAGAGTGGGGTGGGGAATCTGCATGTGGTAGGGAAGAAGGTACATGGGATATCTCTCTCCTGCCCCTCAATTTTGTCATGAACCTAGAACTGCTCCAAAAAATAAAGTATTTTCTAAAGTAGCTTTACATAACCAAGTTGTTCCAAACAAATTTAAAAATTCTCCAGTGGTGGCCTTGTGCATCAGTTTTTAAGTTTAAATTAAAAATAAAGAAAATTTCAAGTTCAAAACAAAAATCATATAGAAATTACCATAGAAGTTCGTCCTCATTTCTTTCTAAGTAGAGGCTCTTTGCAGTCCCATCTTCCAAGGGGCAATAGACCATGCTCAGAATCCGTTACCTAGATTTGGAAAGTCTTTCCAACATCCTAGCAAAAGTGAGTTGTTGCAATTGGAACATTACACAAATATGGAACCATTCAAGGGTCCATGTTCCCCCTTCTCAGCATCACCCAAAGCCGAAGATTAGCAAGAGAGTCTGTGGAACTGTCTTATAGAAGTGCAAGCACACTGCCAGTTGTATGAGTCATCCTGGTCCAGCCAGCATCTGCTTCTCCCACCAGAACACGATTCTTCTTCCCCTCCCTCCTCACCCACTCCCGGAAAACACCTCCTAATGACTGTGGATGGTGCCCATGAGAGGAGGAGGAGGAAAAAAGTCACCTTCCGGACCCGGCAAGCAATCTGTTCACACCTGGCAGCGTGAGCTTTGATTATCCTCGACTCAGGTTGTATTAACTACAGATGTCTCTAATTTCCACAAAGGAAAGGAGCTCTTGTCTGGAATAAATGAGATAGATAAATTAGAGGGGGGAAGGAAAGAGTCAAAGGTGTCCCTCCCCACACACTTTTCATCTGTGGCGATCTGGGCGCTCTAATCTATTGTACAAATGTCTGCACACAGCATGCCAACACTTGCTTGTAAACTCACAGGAGAAATATCACCTGGAGACAATGAATAATGTCTGTTTCATGCCTTTCGCCCCTAATATACTTTTTGTTTTGAAGGCATCATATGGATTAAGTTAGTAACACCCATCCTCACATTTTCAAACCACTATCTCCCCCTAAATCATCTCTCTTTGGAACTTGACAGGTTATCACACCTTGTCTCATTTCATGCTGCAGCTTCCCACAAGCGGATTAGTATTGCTTCACAAATCACAGGCTCCTTTCCTGAGTAAAACACCTTCAAAATTATAGCAACTTTCCCCAAGGGGTATTAAAATTCTTTTTTCCAGGGTCTGTGGTGTTCCACCAAGGGGTTTCATTGTTCTGAAGCACCACGCTTTGGATCATCTCCTTGGCTGAGGGTTTTATCGTAAAACAGCCAGAGGAAAATTTGCCAAGCCTGTGATAACTTCATCTGCATGTTTAACAGGGTGTCCTCTGGGCAGGGTTCCAGGTGACCTCAGCCCTGTGAGCCTTCAGAGGGGCAGGCAATGCCTGGAGCTGCCCTCCCGAGCCCAGGGTGCAGAGAGACAGACAGGAAACAGACGTCAGCATGGCCCTAGTGGTGCTCTGGTTTACGAAGTTCAAGCACAACTACTTGGTATTTGCCAACTTATTCCAAACCACAGCCAGGTGCAGAAGTTTCTGTGTAAATAGACACTATAGAAGAGTCAAAGATTGTGGCTGCTTCCCCCAAGTGCTCCCATGATAGACTTTGTATTCGTAATGGTCATCTGTCACTTCTTCCTGCTCAGAATCCATTCCTTCATCTTCAGCTATTAGCTCCTCAGTTTCTCTTAAGGGGATCATGTCTTAGTTCACGATATAACTAGGATGGAGCCTACCCCAAGGTCCTAGCACTCCAGGCAAACATTGACCAGGCACCCAGGCCGCAGTGACTGACTCAGTGACAGGCACGTAACCCCCGTCCGGGAACTTCTTCAAGAACTATGTTTCCATTCCACAGAGTTGATAAGCTGGTAATGTAAGTCTGGATCTGCTAGCTTCCCTCTGTGGCATTGGGGATGCTGTAATCTATTATACAAATGTCTACACATAGAATGCCAAAATTTTCTTATAAACTCACAGGAGAAATACAGCCTGGAGAAAATGGGGTGCGGGTAGGGAAGACCCTGTGTGAGAATGATACCCTTAAAGAAGGAAGCACTTTCAGAAGTGAGAGACATCCATGATAACATCTTCTTACATCTGGATCCAGCCATGCCTGAAATTACTGCCTTATTTTAATCATGAGAACGAATAAATTTCTTTTCTTGCTTAAGATAGTTTTAGCTGGGTTTCTGCCCTACAAACAAGAGTTCTGATAGATACATCACCCGATAACTTGAAGGAAATAAAAGGTGTTAGCTGCCCCAAATGATCCACACATTAATTTGTTCTAAAGGCATATATTGAACACATAACCTAAGTCAAGTTCAATGCTTGGTATTAGGAACCCTGAGACAAATAAGACATATTTTTTGTAAAACCTTAAAGTTTTATAATCTAGTACTCAATTTGGCAACCAAATTCAGTTTCAAGAGTTCAAGAGACAGTGGGTATTCTTGAATTTATTTTTATTAAGAAATGAAATAGCATGAATTAGCAAAAGGATCTAGCAACTTTACATAGTCCGGATCAGTGTGCCTTCATACCTCGTAGGCAACTTACTTATTTCATGTTTTTGTGAAAAGAGCTAAACGTGTATCTAATAAAGTCTGGAAAGGGGAGTGTAGTGACCACGTGTTGCTTATGCCTGCACAGGGTCCATTCCTTCTTCTGGAAAATGACTGTGGAACCACCTTAACCACAGTGTACAGTCCTGCGGACCCGTCACCTTGCTAAGACTGCTCCCACTCCCAGACAAAGGCATGGTCGTAAGACATCAGTTAGTCCAATCGACTAGATCACTCCTTCCCAATCCCCTTCTCAAGACCTTCCCACCCCGGCCATCGCCTTTTCCATCTTACTCCCAAGTTGATATCAACCAACCTCTTGGATTTAAACGTCATTTATATTAATTTAAAATATTTAACTGTAAATACCATTCTCCAGCACAAACCTCTCCCGTGAACCCCAGATGGCCTTCTCTCATGTCCAACTGCCTACTCCTGATACTTCCACCCAGTCTCACCCTTAAAACACCCAAACCAAGCTTTCAGCCCCAGAAAACTTGCTCTTTCCTGAACTATTTTCCATCTTTAAAACTGCTCATGGTAAAACACCTGGGAGTCACCATTGATTCATCTCTTTCTTTCACACCCTACATCCTGGCTGCCATCAAATTCTGACAGCTCTCCCTTCAAAACAGATCCAGAACCTGATCACTTCTCATCACCACCTCCTGAGATCTTTAAGGCCCAAGCCCAGCCCATCTCCCACTGGCGTGGCTGCATGTGCTTTCTCACTCGTGACCTTGACTTAGTTTCTGGCCCCTTTCACTGTATTCTCAACAGAGCAAACAATGTGATCTTTTAAAGTGTAAGTCAACACTGTCCCCTCTGCTAGAAAAGCTCATCGCCCAACATCCACATTATTTTCCTCTGTGTCTGAACTCAAACGTCACCTTCCAGGTCAGGCCTTTTCTGACCACTCAATCTGAGATCGCATCACCCTCCCACTGCAGCTCCCTATTCCCTCCATACCCTCCTTCATTTTTCTCCATAACACTTATCACCATCTAAGGTACTAAATGCTTTATTCATTTGTGTTTAGTAGTTTACTGTCATCTCCCCTAATTACAGTGTTAGCTCCATGAGGGCATGGCTTTTGTCCGTTTTGTTCACTATTGTAACCCTAAAATCTAGAAGGATGAATGAATGGGTGAATAAACAGTAAACGTGGTGTTCTCCTAGAGGAGGAACCCAGTGGCAGGAAATGGATAGTGCTGATTCCCCCTTGGGACAAGTGCTCAGAAGAGATCACCCCTTAGTCCCTGCCACCTAGGCCTTCTGAGCTGTCCTTCCACCTTCACTGAGGACCAGTTCTGCTGCTACTTCTCTGGTTCTATGAGCTGCTCCTATCCAGCCAGTAAATTTCTCATTTTATGTAAGCCAGGATCAGGTTCTATTGTGTGCAACCAAAGATTCCCGGTTGATTCAAGAAGCCATCCATCTAGGCTCTTACAGCACCACCATTTATTGACATAAATGCACAGAGGCATGGTGGGCTGGTGCCTTGGGTGTCCTTCTCTTACATAGTAAGAGGTAAGGCTTTAAGCGCAAGTGATACAAGGAGACTTGCTTATAACTTAAATTCACACAAAAACAAGAAGTGACTTCTGTCCAAGTGTTTTCTGAAATGATTACACTACTTATTCTAAACCAACAGACCTTGTTCATTTATTAAGGGTATCTTTACCTTATGAAACAGAAATGTGTGCACAGTATTCTAGAGAGGTCTTATCAGGTAATGAGGAACAGTAGATTGATTTTAAAAAAAAAAAAAGCAGACCATCTTCACTTTCATATTAGCAATGAAGACCCTAACATCAGTAAGCCTGAGAAGATAAAGCATGAAGGATATGAAAAACAGCATAGGTCTTTTAGGTAATTGATTTCAATTTTTATGAAGAGAGAAAAAGGATGTACACCAGAACATTAGCAATGGTTCTAAGTAGACGAAGGGTGGTGATTTGTATTTTCTTATGGAACCTTTCCTGAATTTCCACAAGTTCTGCAGTTAATAGAATTGCCTATAATAAAGGAATAAACAGTATTCCTTTGGAATCTGAAAAAACAAGAATATTTAAGAGATATGAGAAGAATCTGAAAAACTGTGTCCTTTAGTGAAAGCTCCCAACTACTAGTGGAAAGTCACGGGAGATTAAGTGAGATCCTCACCTTCAGACACCCCTTTCTTTCTGGAGAGCACCACAGCGCTGACCCAGCAATGGAGAGGAAATAAAGAAGAGGAACAGACTATAGACCGGGGCTTCTTGAGTGGCACTCAGAAAACCACCTGAAACAGAATCACCAGGAGCACTTGTTTAAGAATGAAGATTCCTGACGGCCGCCCCAGACCTGTTATGCCAGGCTCTCTGAGGGTCAGGTCCCAGAATCTGTACTGATCGAAGTCCCCCAGCAAATCTGGTGCCTGCTAAATTCCAACTGCCCCTGGAAAGGTGAAGGAAGCCACTTGAAGCTCTTTGAGGATGTACCAAGCCTCTGCTTGAATGATATCCACTGAATAATAAAGCATCACTCAGCAGAGAGGGAAAAATTCAATCAGTCAGAACCATCGCCAGGTTTCCACTTTGCTTTCTCTTGTGTAGACACAATCTGTATCAGATACCAGTAACATAGTATCTGCTATCCCAGCCTCCATAAATCCTCAGCCAGTTCTCGGAAAATACAGTGAAATTTTCATTATGAAGGCATATCTGACATGTTCTAATAATTGATAATGAGATCACTTTTTCAGAACAAAACTATCATCAGGGAAAGCCGGATGTAATCCAATTAGCCCTAAATATAGTTGTTAGTCTGCTTCCCAGTATTTTGAAAGCCCAAAACTTTAATATTTAATCAGTTCAATACTTATCTGGTTTTTCCCATCTTTTCACCAGACATTTTCCAGCCAGAATAAATTACTCTCCAGACTATTCAGTGCCTTATTCCCCAGACATGCCACACTCATTCCCACCCCTGTGCCGCCCGCAAACGGCCTCCACTCTGCTTCCCTAGACCCTCCCAGTCAAGCCCCTACCAATTAAGACTTAGCCACCCAGAAGAGAAACCCAGTGACAGTGGCTTAACTCAAGAGATGTTTGCTTTTCCTGCCCAAGAAGTCTGGAAGTACACCTTCCAGGGCTGGGACAGTGGCTCAAGGATTCATTGAAGGCCCAGGCTCTTCCCTCCTATTCCGCCTTGCTTAGCATATAGCTTTCGTCCTCCAGGTTGTAAAACAGCTAATCCCACCTCTGAGCACCGCATGTGCATTCCAGACAAAAAGATGGAGGTAAAGGGTAAAGGCAAAAGTTTTTTAAGCTAGCTAAGTCTGGCCTCTTTTAATCTTAAAAAAAATAATAAATCTTCCTAGGAGCCCCACCATGTTCATCTTATTGGCCAGGCGTATACGGCACTGCTACCCAAGCTGCAAGTGGCCTAACGTGTTTCTGGAGTCTGATTAGTAAAAAAGAAGGGGAGAATCGGGCAGACAACTGGCAGTTTCTGCCACAAATATCATACTTAAATCTTCAGTGGAGCCTTTTGGACTCCTTTTTCCCATAAAGATCTCTCCCGCAGCAAAAATCCCTCAGCATTTACTGTTGGTTCTCCTCGCATTTGGAGCCCATCCACGATAATGAATCTGATCAGAGACACATCTACATACAAAAATAGTAGGCAAGAATTTCAACCTATAATCCTGACGTATAAAAAAAATCTTCTTCCAGTTTCTTCAACTCAAATTGAATCTGACTCTTGGCTTCATCCCCATGGACGTCAGCTATGTGAGGAGGACACTCCTGACTCACACCCCAAGGTATACACGTTACTTGGAGTCATTTGGCCTTTCACTTCTCCATTGTCCCAGCCCAGTCCGTTCCTCTGAAGGGGAAACTCTGTACACGAGGCACGCGTGGGCGACAGGAACTCTGACGGAGGTAAGAGTTAGAGAGCACAGAGCCAGCCTCGCTCGGGGTGCCACGCAGTTTTTTCCTCTGACACACTGCAGTGCCACAGACAAGGAAATTGGCCCCGCTCTTCTCTGATCCACCTCGGGTTTTTTGGGGTCTCAGAGAAGTCCCCTCCTGTCCCCTACTGTTTCCTTCCAAGTCATTACACATAAAATTCTTCCCCATCCACTCCATTCTCCAATGAGCCTGGTCTTTAGGAAAAGGGAAGGCAGCCAGTGTCTTGAAGTCCATCTCTATATTAAGACTTACAGAGGGCACAAGGGTGCCTAACTACCTTTGTAGATCAGGTGAGGGTAAAATACAAGAGGAGAACGAAAACACGTCTCTTAATAAAGTTTCCTGCGACATCTGTATGACTTGTGTCCACATCCAGGGAGGAGCTCCCAACCCCCTTAGAACCCCCTTAGAATTTGGTATTCCACACCTAACATGTCTGGAGTGTAGTAACTATCCAACAGATGCTTTCTTCTGTGATATTGAACAACTTACTCAAAACTAAGTTTTGCTCTATCACATGAGCTGGAAGTGAGGAGTGTAGTGTCTGAAGATGGTGTAGGCAGCTGTTGACCTGATACAATTGAGTCCTCAGAGCTCATTTTCTCAGACTTAGTTATGTCTGGCCATGCCATAAACAGGGGTTGGAAGTCTTAAACCTAATGAGCAATCATTCAAAATACTACGGGTGGGGAGAAGGCCATAAAAACCACAACTGAGGTGTGGAAACAAATATAGGCCAGACCATCTGTGTAGGACAGAGAAAAGCCTGTGTATTTCAAAAGTCCAAAAGACCTGGCTTTAAATCTCAGGTTGTGGATCAGAAGCTGCTGAACTTCTCTGATCCTCTGTTTTCTCGTCTGTGAAGCAGGGACAAAACCTCGCTGAGCACATCCAAGCAGCACATGTCACCTAGCTTAGAGGAGGACGAAGTGTCATGAAGATGAGAAGAAGAAAGTGCGCCGAACACATGGCCTGTTACCAAGAGTTTGTTGACTCCTCAGGAAATATTTGCTTCCCTTTCTGCTTCTCTTTCTCCAGTGATTTTTTCCCCTTGGGCTCCTTAGCAATACAGGAAGCTCTCAAAAATGACTGCCTTTCAGTTCAA
>PVJI01000623.1:0-241163 GCA_004026765.1 Micronycteris hirsuta
GCCTTCCTGGGCAGGTCTGGGAGGCCCGCTGCTGCCTGGCCTCCTCCGGGCACTTCCTCCATGGTCACCTCCTCAGGGAGGTCTTGCTGATCCACCAATGAAAATGTTCAACTTATTGTTATCTGCGTGCATGCATAGAATTTAAAAAACTTACTTATTTCATTTGTTTCTCTTCCCCTTGACTTCTAGAATGTAAGCAGTACAAAGACAAGAACTCTTCTTATTTTTCTTTTCTCTTCCTCCTCCTGCTTTTCCTCCTGCTCCTCCTTTCTCAGTGATGCTGACATCCATGCCAGACACAGAGTACCACCCATCTGGAATGCTACTCATTCCTGAGATTGCTGGCGTTAGGACTGAGGTGCTATGTGTACATTCAGGCATTACACAGGGTCCGGCACAAAGAACACCCCCGTAAAAGTGACAGAATCATAAGCGTGTAGCTCTGTAACATAACGATATCACCCTCAAGCACATCCCATGACATTTTAGGTGAAATGCTCAAATTAAAGTATAAATTATTACACCCATATTATTACTATACCAACCACACTCAAACAGGCGTTACTTCTGCTGGGCCCTGTATGCAACATAAATATATATGGAAACTATATAAAACACTTAAAATTCATTCAAACATGATTCCAGAAGGAGAAGGGCCCTGTGCAACGGTGGCAGCACATCAAAGACACCCAGTAAGTGCAAGGAGAAGGAATGGTCTGGTGCTCGGGAGGGGTAGATGTTCAGGGGAAAAGATGAAATTCTAGAGTAAGGTGCAAACAACCTCCCACTCTGAGAAAGGACATTGTATAGGACATTATAAAAATTTCATTCATAATTTAGGTTTATTTAAGGGTTTTATGCCCAATTCAAGCTTCTTTCTCTTTTTCTGTCTCCAAGTAAATTATTTTTTTTTCTTTGCAACAAGAAATAACTTGTTTAATGACAACATTGTTGTTTGTTTCTGTCGTTGCTACAAGAGGAAGTATGATCAGTACATGAAGTAACAGGAGTACATTTTTGTCAATCTTATGCATAAATTGCTTTCGTTTCTTGCAACTTTGAGCCACCCCTAAAGAAGGCTTTTTTTTTGAAAACATGAGCTAAAAAGAATAAGTATGAACTCTTTAATTGTCATAGTTGACCACATCCTGGCCAAATATTGTTATTTTCTTGGGTGGGGTAAGCATATGGAGACATAACTTCTCTGAGAGCAGGATTACCATCTATTTTGCTCATTGGTTTTCTTAGTAAGTTGTTGCTGCAGTAAACACTCCATAATTAACACACCTTGGTGGCATCTACAAAGATAGTTATTTCTCATTCATGAGAGCTGTGGGTCTTTCGAGGCTTGGCTGGACCCTGCTGGGTTCTGCTGAGCGGGACCCGTCCCCTCACGTCAGGTTGATGAGATACAGGGACGGAGTAGCCAGTTCTCTGGGACGTGCTAGCTGTAGAAAGCAGAGCCTGTGATGCACACACTTCAAAAAGCTCCCAAAGCTTCTACTTGGATGAGGCACATAGTGGGCTCACTCACTGTCCCCTGCAGGAGTAGGTCCCATGGATGAGACTGAGGATGGCAGGAGGAGTCTCCCTGCATTTACGGGGACACACAGCAGGTCTGAGTGCGGACAGTTCTCTTCCTCAGGAGGAGTGGACAAATGGAAACAATAACACGATCTACCACATGGGCCTACCCAAGCAGCTAGAACAAAGTTATATAAATGTATGTGGAATGTATAATATTAAAACTTAACCGTTGATCAAGATTAGGAAATATACATGTTGTATATGACAAATATATGTTCTTTGAATTACCAAAATCAAAGATCATTGATCTTCTAGCGTGGCCAGCAGACTTAGGTGTGCACACACCGGAGGATATGTGCAAGCTTTCCCGGGAGGGTGGCGGCTATCGGTTGCATTAAGGGAAGTGATACTCGAACTCTCAACTTCTTAATATCGTTCTTCCTGGGGAAGCATTTGTAGTTGTCAGCTCTTCTATCGCGTCCCTTTTTATAACTGCCTTTGTACCACATTACACAGCAAGGCATATTCCCTGCCCATCGAAGCTCTTCGAAATCTCCAAGACATCAAACAAAAGGATGTGTTTCTCGGTGAAAACAGGCAAAGAGAGCTTCCTGGGGTCTAGGTGGGGTTGTGGACCCATGAACCGCTCCGGGCAGGGCTCCGCGCTGTTACTCAGTTGCTTCCTTAACTATATATCTGAGGATTGGAACTCAAAAGTGAGGGGAGGTTGTCCTAGGAACATATATCCATGTATATAAAATCATTATGTTAAAAATATACTCCAACTCTTATTGACGGAAAGCAAATTTGATTTGGCTAACTGACTGAACAATGAAGACCGACGTTGCCAATCGGATTACATGGTGACATTTTCTATAAATTAAATGAGCGAAATCTGTTACTCTAAGGGTATCATAAAATACAATCAAAGCAGTGAAGTTCGCTATATCGACTATACAGGAAAACATATTCTTCACCAGAATTTAAATCACTTTTATATTGAATTTAAAATGAACAGGAGGATGTATAACATTTCAATTTTTTTTTTTTTTTTGCATGGTAAGCAAGCCAAACGGGTGCATCTGGAATATGGGGCAGGAGGGAAATGAGAGGCCAGTGTAGCAAGAGAACATTGATGATGCATTTTGTCTAATTAACAGCTGCACGCAAGGCTGGCTCTGTATGTTACTTACACAAAGCTAAGGATTCATAATAAACTTCTAAAATCTCTACACACAAAACCAAACATGTAGGCTTTGAATTGATACTTTGAAGGCTTTATTTTGAAGACCTGTTCTAAGAGCAGGTCTCCCTGCCACTGCAAAATAAGCACAGGGAATGCAACATAATAAGGGTCTCAGTGCCATAATGGTTATTCTTTGGCACCTCAATTATGTGGCCACCAGTCATCCAGAGTCTGCATTCACACATGGCGAACCACCATTGAGGAGCTGCAAGGGTTTGTTTTTGAGGGTGCAACCCAAATCATTTCAGGCTGTAATGACCAAATTGCTGGGCTCAGCATCACCTGCTTCGGTGAGCAGCAGCTGAGGTGAAGGTGCGGTCAAAGAAACAACTTTCTGAAAATTAAACGCACACAGAAGAGGTACCAGCTGAAAGAGGTATGCATGAGTGGCATGCATGCTATCAAGTTCATTGGCTTCGGCCACTGAAACCCCTCTGTAGCCACACGGTCGCTCTCTGGTTGCCAAAGCTGAATTTTGCAGCTATCCCCTGCCAGTGGAGTAATGAGTTTCTGTCCTAAATTTTAACATTAAGTCTTGGAAGTGACGTTATTGCTGTGTTATATGCTAGTGTGGACCCTGGTGCTGGTGGTGTTCTTGTCACGCAGGTCTCCACAAACCCACGAGTAAATGAAGGCTCTCGATCAGAGATGCGTGCTGACGCATATCCAGGTGTTTTCCAAATACTTGTTAAAAAACGAGGGTCAGTGATACTCATTTCATTTAAATATCACTTGGACACAACCTAGAAAAGACTTTAAAAATCTCATGAGAAAAGACAATGTAATAATTCTGATTTAAGGAATGAAAGAATGTGGGCACCATGTGGTAGTAAAAGCTAAAGAGTAAATGGCGTCATTTGCTTGGGCGCCTGACTGCACTTTCCTGTATTATCTGTATATTTTTCCTTTATATTTAATGAAGTATGCTATTGGACAGACAAATATCAGGTTTTCTAATATCACAATTATTCGCAGTGTAAAATTAAAGTCCACAGTTAGATTTATTGAATGTATTTTCTAAGTTGAAGCAATTCAGTGAGTTATTGACCCATTTCCTTAAGGAAACAAGTACATTTTATAGTGTTTTCCTCTTACTTTGCCTTGACTACAAGATTAAGGCTTTTGACATTTTGAAGATAAATCGCCCCTTTGAATTAATTTTCTTTCATAAGTGGCGTGTTAAACTATAAGTCGTTGCAACAAATGGCATATTGTTTTGTATACCAAAGCTATTTATGTATTTATTTATTTATTTATTTATTTTAATCCTTATTCAAGAACATGTTTATTGATTTTTTAGAGAGAATGGAGGGGATGGAGAGAGAGAGGGAAAGAAACAGCAATGTGAGAGAAACATCGATCGCTTGCCTCCCCTATGCTCCCTGACTGGGGACCGAACCCTCAACTTAGGCGTGTGCCCTGCCTGGGAATTGAACCTGTGATCTTTCTATTGATGGGTTGATGCTCCAACCAACTGAGCCACACCAGCCAGGGTGTAGAGCAAAGCTTTTTTAAAAAGTATCATATTTTTATTAAATTACCATCAAACTAGCTGAGTATTTTGAAAGCAAATACATAGAAAAACCGAATAAACTTGCTCAATATTCTTGGACACCTCTCTATCCCAGGATCTTCTCTCTGCCTTTCTCTGCACAGCTGTGTGTCCAAGAGACTGGTGCCGATGGGCCCCATCAATCAGACCCCTTACCTTTGGCTTCCACTTACATTTGGTTATTTCAACAGAGTTTCTCAATCAGGACACGCCTGACATCATGGGCTGGGTCATTGCTTGGTGTGGGGGGTCCATCCTGTGCATTGCAGCATGTTTAGCTGCGCCAGTGGCCTCCAGCCACTAAACCTCCTGCTCCCATCGTGACAACTGGACACGTCTCCAGACATTGTCAGACGTCCTGGAAGTGGGGGTCGGGGGGATTGCCCCTGTCAGGAAGCACTGGTTAACCAGAGGAAGCACTAGGAGATAGAGCAGAGGACGTGGACAGTCTGGGCACTTGAAGCTACTCCAGCCCTTACCGGGTAATGGCTTGGCCATGGCTTCCTTCTTCTGTGCTTGGGATTTGCATCTCAAGGCCACATTTCTCTCTGGGTTCTCGCAACAGTAACAGCATTGCCCCCCTCCCTTCCCACATCCGGTCCAGAGTAGTAATGGCTTCCCGCCCTGCTAGTCCTTGGTTGATTCATCAGCGCTTGTTTTCACGCACCTCCACTCTCCTGTAAACTATCCCTTTACTAAACGCCCTTCGACCTATTTCCTGCTGAGCTCTAGACTAAGAAAGCACACCTTTTGGGAAGATGACTGATGTGTCTAGGAAACAGTGTTTGGGGATAATCACTAACTTCAGATCTCTCTCATTCTCTCTCTTTGCCATAAGAGTTCTGTCATATTGCATATCAGAGGATATTTGCTAGAACAACCAATGTTTAGTACGTGAACAAGTGTTTGTTCATAGCCCAGTATCCAGTATGATGATTGCACAATTACACAAAGCAAGAATCATTTCTTTTGAAGAATATACAACTTAGGTAAACGTTTACGTACATTTATGTAAATCATGGCGTGTTATATAGCGGGTTGGAAATGACGAGAGAGGTATCATTGTTCCTCTCTCTAGCGAGGCAGCAAACCAGTCAGTGGACAGAACAAAGGGTTGGTCCAGCCTTTGTGGGGAGAAGATGGGGTGGACCGAAGGTCAGAGTTTTATTCAACGGGACAGATCTCTGATCCTCAGAGATCTCTATTCACAGAGACCTGACTCACCCAGTGCGGGTTAAAGTCAAAACATGTTGCGTAGCTGGCTCGGGGTGGTTCTAGAGAAAATCATAAGCCCCTGGTTCACCTAGATAAGGCCACAAGGTTAATTCTAGAACTTACTCACTGGAGAAGATGGAGTTTCTAATATGCTTCCGGGTATGATCTGGATTAGCCCGCACACTTTGATGGGAATGAGTCCATAGATAGAATTATTTGAAGTTGAACTTGAAGACAAAAAGTAATCACAAAATGGTTGCATTGCTCATTTATTCACATAGTTAACAGATCCATTGATAACTTACTAAAATGAGCAACATTGTTTTAGGAGTTGAGGATACAGCAATAAATAACAAATATCTTGATCTCGTGGCGCTTCCATACTAATAGACATGGAGGAGCATAACTCTTAAATTCCTTTGCACAGGTTTTTCCTGAGGGAAAAAAAAACAACTGAAAAAAAAAAAACGACCTCAGCTAAAAATTTCACAACCAAATTTTTGATTTGGCCCTAATTTTCTCTTTAAAAAAAAATCTGTGATTTCTGTTTATCTTTTATTATTCCTTTGAGTCTCTGGGACTGTATGGGGATGACTGAAAAATTCCAAAATAAGGCAAATTTGGGTTTTGGGGTCATTTATTTCACTGTAGTGCTCTTTGTCCTTATCTCCCCTTAAAGCATTTTCAGTGGGAGACCAGCATAGAGGAATAGAAATATTTCAGTTAGGACCTGTTGGGTTGGAACCCAGAATCTGCCGCTTATTAATTATGTATCTTGATACTGAAATGCCCAGGGCCTCAGTTTCCATACCTGCCCAGCAGAGTCCCAAAGGTTGAGGACAGACCAGTAGGACTATCTCACTGCTCTGCTCCCTGCGTCCTCTGAGAAACTATGAGAGATTGGTAGAATTTTCAGATTCAAGATAGATTTGAATTCTTAATGATAACTTTATGTTTCGGATAGCTAAACTTCTTTCTCTAGATGTGTTAAAAATATAAAAGCTACAAAATGGGTTATTTAGATCTGTTTTCTAGATTCTTTGAAGGAAATACTACCTAGCTCCTCTTTTTCACCCCCTACATCACCTCTCTGAGTTCTCCGTAGCAGGTATCCCAGGCAAAGATGACATTGTGTTAGTCAGAAGCGAGTCTCCTTCTGAGGATGAGGTTTTTCAGGGCTGCTCGTTTGTTTTGTGGCAACGATTCTCGTCCCAAGTCCAGGGCCCTGTTCGCCTGGGGTCGATTCTTGTGGTTCCCGCACTGGGAAGGCGCTCCCAAGGCGTGGGGAGGGCCGCTGTGGGTCATGGCCAGCCGTTTGTGGCCTCACATGTTTGAAATCATGTTGTGGTTTTCCTTGGTTTGATTTTTATTGTCTGTTTGGCCTACCCACTTGCCACTATGTTGTGACGCTAAGGATCTGAAAGGCCAACTTGGTTCCTTAATGTCACAAGACCTTACTACCCCGTTGTCACAGCCAATGCCTGCCAGAAATCTCTCAAAAGAAGGAGCCTGTCATATTGGTACTTAGGAAACGCTTACAGAGCGAAGGTCCATAGCCAATTTTAAAGAAGAGAATTCTTAGAGTTTCACCAGCTTTAAAGGAAGGTAAAGCGTATGCTTCAGAAGAATTTACAGATAATTCTTTTTTTTAATTTGAATATATTTTATTGATCATGCTATTACAGTTGTCCTATTTTTTTCTCCCCTTTATTCCCCTCTGCCCTGTACCCCTCCTCCCACCAGCATCCCCCACCTTAGTTCATGTCCATGGGTCACACATATAAGTTCTTTGGCTTCTCCATTTCCCATACTATTCTTAACCTCCCCCCTGTCTATTTTGTACCTACAATTTACACTTCTTATTCTCTGTGCCTTTTCCTTCTTTCTCCCCTCTCCCCTCCCCACTGACAACCTCACAACTATCAACAACCAAACCTAAAAAAACAGAAACGAACTAAGCAAACAACTAGAACAGGAACAGATTGACAGAAATAGAGATCACATGGAGGGTTATCCGATAATTCTTAAAAGCCAGACATACCCCATGAGAAAGTGGCACACAGATTAATCCCCTCCCCCTAGGTCCTTGGAGGTTTCCCTTCTCAAAAGCGTATGTGTTCTTGACGTTAGAATCACATAGCTCCTATCTGGGCTTCTTTCCTCTGTTACTGGGGTGTCCCTGAGCATGTCCCCCAACCTCACTGAGCTTCATCTTCTGATTTGTATAATCAGCCATTACCAAAAAAAGCAAAGAGGCTGATTTTCACCATAACTGCCAGCGTGTTAGCCTGGCTCGTGCTCATGGACGGCGGCAGGAAACCACAAAACTGCGGGTCGGAGGTACCGGTACCGACTCTGAGTCCCAAGCCGTGGTGATTCTGTGTCAAGAAATCTTTACTTCCTGGCTTCTTCTCTGTAGACCTGGGCTTAATTTTCCCCCAGTCTTTTAAATCAAGCATCACTTTTCATAAATGCTTTTGGTTTCCAGAATTTTATTGACATGGAATGCTAGTTGGTATATCTACTCCCTTTTTTCTTTTAGGAGGAAGAAAAACGCCAATTTTTAAGGGGAAGCACAGCTCAATAAAAAAAAAAAAATTTCTACAAGAAGGAGCTTATACCCTTTGCGACAGCATGGATGGAACTGGAGAGCATTATGCTAGGCAAAATAAACCAGGTGGTGAGGGACAAATGCCATATGATCTCACCTTTAACTGGAACATAATCAACAAAAGAAAAAAGCAAAGAAAATATAACAAGAGACATTGAAATTAAGAACAATCTAACCATAGCTAGAGGGGAGGGGGAGGGGACCGTGGGGAGAAGGGTTTTCAGGAACGACTATAAAGGACACATGGACAAAACCAAGGGGGAGGGTGGAAGCAAGGGAGGGAGGTGGGTTTGGATGAGGTGGGGGGAAGGGGAGAAAATGCAGACAACTGTAATTGAACAACAATAAAGTAATTTTAAAAAATAATAAATTATAAAAAAATTTTCTCCAAGCACATTTTTAGAAGTGTGTGTTCTGAGATGTTACAAGTGCTGTTACATTCTTCCAAGTCTCAAGTTATTAGTTGTATACACAACCCGAACATTCATGGTGCTTCGACAGGTAATTATTTCTTTTTAACACTGTTTTTCTCCCATAGAGGTAATAAACTTGTTTACTTTGCTGCGGAGACCTTTGGACACAAACACAATTTTTCTAAATCCTTTAAAAGCATCCTAATTATTTCATCTTCAGGGTGACGTGAGTGTCATGTGATCTCGTGTGAGACCTTTGCCCTGACTCTCCCGCTAATTGGCTGCATTGCCTGCTTGATTACATTTCCCCAGTGTATAGGAAATCCCAGTGCTTCTGTGAGGGTCCAATGTAACATTATGTATATGTGACTGATTAGGCAGCAAAAAAATAAAAAATTATATGCATAGAAGGAATTATTTAAAGGAAAGTATTCTACAGAATTTAAACTTAAAAACAGTGCTCCTTTTTTCCAAATCATTCTTTTGGTTGACTTCTTTGTATACTCTCCAGTTCTTTGATATGTTTCTCCAAATATGAAATTCCATCCTAGACGTAATACCTTTAAAAGAAACTTACCCAGGCCCAAGACCTTGTTCTCTGTTTTCATTCCATGAACACGTTTCATTCCAGTCTGTTGTCAGCTTTTGAAGCAGAGGAGGAATTCCACTTTAATAAATGCCATTGTAATGTCCAGTCCTCCAAAGGCGAATATTTCCAGGTTTCCAAACACACAAGAAGGGCGCACGGCAGTTCAAATACTCTTTTACTGACTTGGATACAACCACTGGTGTGAAACACAAAATTCTCTTTACGAGACATATTCAGAAATCTCCGTCTAACCGTGTGATATTTTAAATGTGAATCGTGTCCTTGGAGTAAAGTCTTGGGTACAGCAGATCACGGTAAAGAATGGGAATTGTTGTTTAGGACCGTGCACTTTATTACTTTAGATTAAAACACATGCCTGTCTGCACTTTTAAGAGCGCTGGCCGCCAGGCTGCTGGGAGGAGGGTAATCGAGCACATCAGAACCGCTGGCCCTTGGGCCAACATGCCTCTGGAACGTGCAACGGGTGCAGCTGAGTCGCTGAGTAAACAGCAGAAGCTAAAATCAAAAAGTGTCCTGAGATGTTTCACAATAGCCTTTGGGCTGCAGACGCGCCACACCTCAAAAGCCCTGTGAGGGCAGCCTTTCGAAGGAACTGGCCATGTCTGTGGCCGTGTTTAAACTCAGTGCCCCCCCCCACCCCGCCCTTTTTTTTTCTTTTTTTGTCGTTTATCCCATCACGGCGTAGGGTTTCTGCCGCCTCTTTTTGAATCTGGCAAGCTTCTGACTGCTGCAAGCCATAGGGTGCAGTGCCAATGACGGTCTATGACTCCAAGGCTCACTGGGAAAGGCCACATGGCTTCCTCTTGTGACCTGGAGCCTCCTGTTGTCCGGTAAGGAGGAGTCTTACTGGCCTGATGTTGTCATTCCACACCGACGTCCACGTTACCCAGAAAGGCCACGGAACGACACTCTGGTTGGCAGTTCCAGCCACGTCCGAAGCGGAGTCATCCCAGCCCTGGCACAAGATGAATGAGTGAAAATCCGTGCAGACAATTCCAGCCCCAAGCCAGCAAAGTCCATTCAAGTTGAATCCTCTGATCAGCGACGCTGGACCTGGAGCAGAGACACGCCCTCCAAGCCGGGCCCAGGCTGAATTTCTGATCTGAAAAGCTGTCACATAACAACATGGCCATTGTCTCATGCCATGACAGTTTGGGAGGGTTCACTGGGCAGCAAGAGACATCTAACCAACCTCAAATCAGCAACGGCCTTGAAAGAGTTTTGTTCTTTACGACGTAACCTTCAAACAGCCTTGCATAGTCTTTACGTCAATCACTTCACAAAAGTCAAGAGAAGCGTAAAAAAATCACCTTTTGAAATCAGTGCTCTAACCACTCTCAAGCCGTCATGTTCGGTAATAATTGTATCGGACATAATTTCTTTTTTTTATTTGTTTGTTTTATGTCAGCCCATTTGCACTTTTTAAAAATTTAAAGCTTCTTAGAAATAGATGTGCTTTTCTGATGAAACATATTATGCTCACGGAGAGTAGAATGAAAATGCATCAGAATTTCTAATGGAGATCATCTGTATCATTTAAAAAATAAATTTTAAAAAGTACACAAAGTCAGGGGTAGAGCTGGAGAGCTGGAGCTGGATGATGTTCTGAGGAATAGACCTTCATTATTAGCATTGTTTGGCCTCTTGTGTGAGATTTTTCATTTACAAAGCGCTCCCTGTCCAAAACCTTTTCCTCTTTGCCTTCTTTCCACGTACAATTCACTATTTTCCTGAATACTCATAAAGCACAATACTGTTTACACTCAGAATGATTCTCTAAAATTATATATATTTTTCTATTTTAAAGAACTTTAGTATCCATGTCAAATATAATTTTAAAAACCTAGATGTTATCTATGTTCTTGGCAATGACTTACGTCAATTAATGATACAGCTACAGAATTTCACAGGCGTTTCTGCAAAATAAACTCGGGATAGAAATGCTCATTCAGAAATACATGTTTTAGATAACCTTGGGATAGATATACTCATTTAAAAATAAAAAAATAATTCAACTGAGATTATTCAGCTCTTTTTTGGAATGAGATAAATTTAGTAAGGGAATTCGCAAATAAACTTTATGCTTCCCAAGCAACTAACCGGTGTTAGTTATTTTGAGGCCCCCAACTAGAAATAAGTGACCCACGTAGAAGTGCTCAGTCTTCTAAGTAAATTTCAGGTTGAATACTAGTGACGATGCCTGCAGGTCACGCATCCTGATCCAGGAATTCTTGGCTTTCTGAAGGCTGCAAACACATGGTATCAGTTAACCTCACCAGACTCAGTTTTACAGATAAGGAAACGAAGAAGGAGAAGAGATAAGAACTTATATTTATTGAATCCTAAGTATACACAAGCAGCCTTTTAAGAGCTTTGTGTCTATTAACTAACTTAATTCTGACACGCAGCTATATGAGGGAGAATTATTTTCTTCATTTTGTAGTGGAGTCAACCGAGGTCAAGAGAGGTCAAGTGTCATCTCCCAGATCATCTAGACAATAAGTAGTAAATATGGAATTTAAGACAAATCAGACTGTTTCCGAACCCGTATTCTAAAACATCATGCTCTAAAAATACTAATTTAAACCAGTTTAATCTTTCCTGAAAAGCGTGGGTTGGCACTCAATTGCTCACCAATCTTATAAACAGATAGACTGGGTACACAATTTTCTAATTGTCCCCATCATTTTTTTTTTTTTTACAATTAATAGCTTTAAAAAGGTTGTTGCTTGGCACTCTGCTAGCTAAACATTTTGGGGGGGTGAAGAAAGGGAACCCAGATTCACGGACGTCATGTTTTCTGTCTCTACCCTGTGGTGCTACAGAGTGAAAACCTAAGGGTTAGGTGACCTGCCTTTGACTTGAGAGCAGTGGCAGCAGGGAGAACTTGACCCTGAGCCGTTGGACATTAAATCTCTTGCTTTTTCATGTTTTAAAGCTACATCACGAAGTCTGCTTTCCTTGTCTTCTCATCTGCCTCTTTCCATATACCTGTCCCAGAGGACACACCAATTTGCTGTGGGGCGCACTCTACGTTGGTTCCAGATTTTATACCTAAAACCCTCCATTCCCCACACAGGACTGAAAGCTTCACTCCATAGAGTGTAAATTATATGTGCCATGCTTCTGTCCACGGACTCCCTAATTTACAAATACAAAAATAAGTGAAAACTGTCCACTTTTTCCTTCAAAGCATCCCACAAGAATATTCTAGTTCAGTGATTTCCACCCCTGACATTCGAGGTCATGTTATGTCTGACCTGGATACTTCTATTGCTGCCAAATGGTCTCCACTCACTCTCTTTGGCACACCTCCAATCCGTTTTCCACAGTGAATGCAGGATCCAGTCTTTGAAATGCAAATATAATAGTTTTTATATCCTGCCTAGAATCTCCTACTGGCTTCCCATTGCTCTTAAAATAACTTGACCGAGAGATTTTCCTATGGTTCAGCCCCAAGGTATCCAAAGTCCCTCTTTTTCCTTCATACCCTCTTCATCCCCACCAGGCACTTAAGCCTCTTCCTTGTTCATTTTACCCTAGTTACTCCTACTCATTTTAGATTTCATCTCGAATATGACTTCCTAGGGTAACCTATCCGAGCCAGTTTCTATGTCTCCATTTTCAACTTCCATCCTGACCACCTCCTGCTCTGGCATAGCAGGCAGTACACTGACAAGTTCATGTTGATTGCAAGTTCACGGTGCTAAACTGAGGATAACCTCTCTTCTCTAACCGGAGGTGAGCTCTCACGGACAATGTCTCTTTTGCAAATTGGTGGACACCCGAGATGGGCTGAGCATGTGGCTCAGAGTAGCAACTACGCAATTGCTGATGTGCATTGACATTCCTCGCTGACCCGCAGACTCCAGGCCCGCGGCGGCAGCACCGATCATATGGTTATTGCTTCAAGATGCTTGATATGTCTCCCTATTCTATACAGGGCATGGCTTTCACTTTTGAATAAAAAAAATAGTTACTTGTGAAATCAGTGAGTCAGTGAGTAACCTGTGAAATCTTTGGAGCCACAGATATAACAACGTAGGGAATTGCTCCTGGGAGGCCCTGACTCGAATTCTCAGAGCTGGTTATTGTAGGGGACAATCTCGTACCATAATTCCCAACATCCAATGTACTCAACACATGAAAAACCTACATTTCTTCCTGTGCCAACCTAAGGCAAATACCTATTCATTGGAAGTTCCGAAAGTGCTAAAGGAACACCTTTAGGTCCCATACACTGTCCTGTTTTCCCATGCAAATTAGGTACCTCATCTTTTCAAAAGTATGACCTACACAAGCAGAGAAATATGCTCAGGTTAAGACTGTCCAGCATAGGAAGATTGTTGAGTTTTTAAATTGCTGTTGGTATTGATACAGCTTACTTCTTCAGGCACAGGATCAGAGAATGGGATGGAGAGTAGATTCGTTTTGGGGGGGAGCTATCTTCCTCCAGTTGCCTCAAAGGAAAGGGGGTGTGTGACCATAACTGGACAGGCTGAGTGTGATTGAATCGCTTGGAATTATTCACATTTCCTGTTTTAGCTTTGATCCAGCAAGTACGAATATATACAAGGAACTTAATATGTGGAAGAAATTTCCAGGGTACTACCTTACATTATACACTTATCGATAAGGAGAACTTGAAGGATAGCAACATGAATTGATTTTATACAACTGCAGGTTTAGTGTGATTTTCTTTCCCTGTTTTGTAAGAACACGCAAACTTATGAACAATTTCCCTAAGTATTTTCTCTACATGGAAACCGGGGGCTCATTGGTTAAAAAAAAAAGTGATGCTTATTCCTGAAATCTAATAAAAATGAATGAATCTGTTAAACTTGAGGGTTACAATGATCAAAAAGGGAAGCAGAGTATCACTGTTTTAGGATCTGTATAAAATGGGGTTTCGGTAAACTAGCACACTAACACCCACTAAATTAATGTCTTAAGGTACTTGTGCTAACCCTGAAGGGCTCCTGGTTCTCCCCACTCCAGACCCACGAGGCTCCTGGCTGCTTCTCTATCTCGTGACGCACGTTCTTGCCTCAGAGTCTTTGCACTGAGGTCCCCTTTATCCAGGGGGAGTGCATTCCAAGACCCCCAGTGGGTGATGCCTGAAACAGAGAGTAGTACCGAACCTTGTATATGCTATGTTTTCCTTATGTAGACATACCTACGGTAAAGTTTAACTTATAAATGATGCACAGTAGAGACTAACAACAATAACGGATAATGAAATAAAACAATTATAATAATATACTGTAATACGAGCTATGAGAATGCGGTATCTCTCTCTCTCTCTCACACAACCCATCTGACAACTTAGATGACTAAGTGACTAACCTGTAGGCAGTGTGTGCAGTGTGACTGTGCCGGCCAAAGGGACCAGTCACATCCTAGGGAGGAAAGGAGGAAAGACATGTATCTCGCTACTCTGAACGGTGTGCGGTTTAAAATTTATAAATTCATTATGTCTGCAATTCTCCAGTTTTTTCACACCTGTCCTGTGATAGTTGTCGAGGTGCGGTTATCCATTTTCTTACCACACAGACTGGTCATTCTTTGAAGGCCGAGATGCCGTCATATTCACGTTGTGTTCTAAGCCCCTCACAGTATCTGCAACGCGGCGAGAAGTCAGTAGATGCGTTGAATCGTGGACAGACAGTGAGAGTAGTGGAAACCCATAGTCCTACCTGCCCGAGAGTGACTTCTGGAATGTTGTCTTTGCTCTCAGACATATGGACATGGCCACCAGAAGGTCATCCTGCTAAAACGAAAGTAATCTGGAGCCCGGGCCACGGAGGACTGATTCAGAGGTGACTTCATATGCCTTTGCCTGTCCCCGTCCTTCTCTGGGCACTTGGAATACAGACCTGACGGAAGAGGGCGCGTGGAATTGCGGAATCAGAATCTTACTATTGACATTTCCTCGATGGAACAATTCATGATAGTTTTCTGCGAAGGACCAGAATCTGCTCTAGTTCCCATATTCCCCAGTCAACGCTTGGATGGTCAACTTCTCCTTGGATTCAGAGAGATGTTGATGAACAATTTCAAGCAATTTTTCTCTGCGGCCTACGCCAGCCAGAGGAAATTCCTGTTTCTCATAACCCAATAAACAGCAGTAACTAGGACATGACGAGACCCAGGCGGGCGGGGGGAAGGGTGGGCCCAGGGTCACTCCCTGGGAGATATCAGCCATGGTAAGTACAAGAGAACTTTATGAGGACAGACCTGACATAAAACATTTTAAGGTTCCTATCACAAGAGGAGGCACTCAAGTGACAAATTTCAGATGTGGGCTTAGTGCAAAGGGGGCAGGGAATTGAACACGTGTCTCTCTTTTTAGCATTGGTTCTGGGAGGCGCAGGGCACCTACAGCACCCAGTTCCCCGACAGGCAAACCCATATATGGCCACATGAGCAGCCATCACAGAACCTCGGGGCTAGCCAGGGAGTAAGCCAGAAATAGAACTCGAAACATGGAGCTCCAAGCCCTACTCTCCAACCGCAAGCACCCCTCCCTGCCGACAGTACATTCGGTGTGAAATAGTTTTTTGGGTTTCTTTTCATGCTTGCAGTCAACTGAAGGAGTGTGGAAAAATTAAAAACAGGCCATGCACTAAAAAAAAAAAAAAAGTGCATATTTTCCCTCCCATTTAAGAACCTTGACATGAAACAAAAAAATAATTGAAGAAATTTCATGGAAATTAGTAATCCGAAATTCAGTTTTCTGCTACCCATTTTATTTTTTTTTTATGCTGGAGCTCTTAAAACAGAAGTGTGGAAACTTTTCATCTGTACACAGAGTTAGACTATTTTTCTCTTTGAGAAAATAGCATCTTTTAGAGAAGGGCCCTGAATAAGGACCTGTTTTCTTCAGATTGTTTGGCCAGACCAACTTTGACAAGGAAAGATTATTTAAAAAAAAAAATAGAGAAAAGAAAGAAAGAAACTTACTTTTACACTTTAAGTTATAGCACACTACTAATTTGTATCATATTTTTATTTTTCCAGAGTTCAGGTAAATTAGCATTTTGACAAACACAGAATTCAGAGGTAAAGGCAGCTTCGTGTCTAGAGGACTCAGTAATTCATGAAAGGACCTCTTTTTCCCCTTCTGTTTCCTGTTTTGGAACTCCTGCCCCCGGCACCATACAGGCAAAGAGTAGCACTGTACTTCAGCATGAACAGCCGAAAGTGACACTGATTATTCTATTTATTTACTTTTTTATTTGTTTGGGCAGCCTGCCCGCAGACAGCGGAACCTGGCCGGCTGTTTGACTTTGCAGATGTGCTAAATAATTTTTTTAATTTTTTTAATGACAGAGATGATCGTTTTAAGGATGCTGATTTAAAGTCGACAGCAGAATTTGACTTCTGGAAACTAATAGAAAATAGTTGTCTGACTCAAAGCTAAGTATTTACAATAAAATTCTTGATGATTATGTATTTATCACACTTTGCATTCTGAGGTGAAAAAATGATTAGATATATGTATTTAAATGTCAACAAAATAACAACATACCCACACAATTTATTTTAGTGTCCGAACAGACCAATGGTTTAAAATGCTCTTTATTGCATATCACTGCTTTTATTCTTAAAATGTGTACCATGCCTGTAAATATCTGATGCTGATGCTGATGCTAAATAGGATGATGAGTTCTTATTAACAGTACCCTGTTATAAATACACTTTTTGAAAAATAATGAAGTCACTTCAAATGACATATTTTCATCTAAAAAACGCTTTCATGAAGAAGAGGAAAAGTTTTGATTAAAGGATAAAGGATGTGGAGTTTAGCAATTATAAATAGCAATTTTCAGTAAATCCTGAACCTGAAGGAGGTCATTCTAGGGTATGGCTCTTAATGTCCCCAAATTCATGTCTAGGTAACTGACGTGGGTGGTTCAACCTCCACATTCCTTTCCTGACCTCAGACCAGCTGAGCTTTCCTACCTTTGAATTCCTCTTTTGTCATCCCTGCTCTTCGTGGTGCTTTGAGATGCATATTTTCTATAAATAGAATATGAGTCACAAAAAAGGAATTCAGTTTGGTTTCATGATCAGGTTTTTTCCCACCATATTTAGGTTGCCCATAATAACTGATCTTTGGAGCAACAGAACTGGGTTTCTAGACTCACTTCTTCCTGGGTGGAATTTTCCATGTCCCTTTGCCTGCTCAGAACCCCTAATTTTCAGGAGCTTTGGGTCCAGTAAATCCTGATACACTGGGATAATAGAATAATATGCAATCATTAAAATATTATTGACCACAAAGGTGCTATCTTGTGAGAAAACAGTATATACAGCATCGTCCAAGTTTTTCCTAAAAACTAATTAGAGCTTGATGGATAAACATGAGTGGAAATAGAATTCTAAGGAATACATTAAAAGGTCAATGGTATACAGACTGTGGAATGAAGGGTGATTTTTATTTTATTGTGCGCATTTTTTTGTAGTTTGTATGACACAGAAGTACTTACTCTGCAATCAGTAAGGTGTTATTTTAAATGAGCTTTAAGATAGGCACTGGGACCGTGAATTACAGTGCTATCGGAACTGGATGCAATTCTGATTCTGTGCCGACAAAAAGATTATGAATCATCACGTTTTTAATAAAGGCTCTGGAATGTTTCGCCCAGGAAGAAACTGAGTTACATTTTTGTGGTGTGTGTTTGGTCACAAGGAAAAAATAATTGTTGTTTCCTAAGACGTTGAACATTAGTGGCCATTAGAAAAAACCTAAGATTCTCTGGTCATTGGAACACGTTATTTGAGTTTATGGATATGAGAAATGTTTCTATTTTAAATCTGCATTTAAAATGTTTTCATTTGAGTAGATGGTAGAATAAAATAAAGCCCTTAATTTATCTGTTGACATTTATCTTGACTTCTATCTGTGGGAAAGAAGTCAAGTTTGTGCAATGCACTAGATTCTCCTGACCTAGTTTTACTATGAACTATTTACATTTACATTTACATTACTATTTACATTTCTCTGGAATCCTCCAGTTCCCTTGCCGGGGAGGATAGGTCACCTGAAATAGGCAAGCTGAGTTACTCACAGGGGTCCTCATTACCCCTCTTTCAAACTCATCCCCTACATTTCTAAAGCAATCGCCATCTGAAGATCGTAAGTTAGCAAAGTGTCTACTTTATAATTCTGAAGAATTATCATTGTGTCTACAGAGAGTTCATGATCATTTCTATGGTGCATGGCCCATAGTGATTTTATGTCATTTGGGTTAGGTGCATTCCCCTCTTTAGGGAGTATTTATTCTAGTGGGGAGACATGAACATATATATCAATATACACTTACTTATTTACATGCATGGATTACATATGCACATTAAATAAGTTATAGATATATGCTGAGTTATTGTATTTGCATGCTAATATAGATGCATAGAAAACATACGTGGATATTAGAGTCCACTTCAGCAGGGAGGCCTCCTCAGGGCCACAGCCGCCATCTGGTACAAAAGTCTGTGGAAGAGCTTGTCAGAAATTTGGAAGGACAGTACCTGGCTATTCCAGTGGAAAGGTCATTTTCATTTCTAGGAAATGCAGTACAAGCTGTTCTTTTCCCATATGCTATAGTATTTAGTATGATCACACAGAAGGGCATTCTGTGGATCGATTCACATCTATGGATGAGAGTTTATCTTTCTGCTATGGGCCTCAGCCAGATGATGGAGGGTTTGATCTGCCAAGAGGGAATAACATAACGTGACAATACACCAAGAAATCCACTTTGCAGCAGCGCAGGACGTTCAGCAATGAACGCACGCCGATGGAATCCGGGAGTCCGATCACATGCTGCATGACTCAGAAGCTGCTGGCCTGAGAGAGTGATGGGATATTCTTATGAAGGTAACGAGAGGCGCCAACTTGGAGATGCTCCTGGGTGGGGATCGAGGACCATCTTTTAGCATGCGTCATGTGCACTAAGTCAACAATTAGTGCCTAATTCTATGTCACCAGCAAGTAGAATACCTGGATAAGGGATGGAAACCAAGGGCAGAAGTAGGAGTAGATCCACCTGGCATTCCCTCTGCAGATATCACTCACCACACAGGGACCCACCTGGGGAATCTATGCTTCCAGGCCGGATTACCTGCAGCTCGAGGATCAGATGTCCTAGTTTCCAGAGAGACCCTGCTTCCAACGAGGGCTACAGCAAAAGTCTCATCAACTGAAACGCAGCTCCTGCCCCATCCCTTCCAGCTCCTCCTGCTGAGAGACCGGCAGACCTAGAAAGGAGTTGCAGTTTTGTTGGAGGTAAATTGATCCCACTTAGGGAGAAAACGGTCGGGCCGGTGCTGTGCGATGGGGCGGGGAAGGCGTCCTGGACATCAGGTGACCCCCGAGCAGGTAGTCTCTTGGTACTACTTCGCTCTGTCTTTGCTATGAACATACCAGTGCGTCCACCCTAAGAAGGGCGTGATGACAAGGGATCAGAGCCCCCAGAGGTGAGTGTCGGATGAGGGTGCCGGCCAGCCACCTCATCCAGCAAGACGGGGAGTAAAGGAAGAAGAAAACGAGTCTCCATCTGGAGACCGACTATTGCGCATAGCGCGGCAGTTTTCCTTTCTGAAACCTACTGGCTAGGATCCTGGGAAAGCACTTTCTGGAGCTTGTAGGAAGCAAAAGAACATTCCAGTTGCCCAAGAGAGTGGCTGCACAAGGTGCCGTCATGTGTCATGTTGGTAATGCCTTTAGAATCATGACCTTCTCCTGGTGGCTGGGAGGGTTCTTGGCTGAGTGACTGTTCTAGACATTGACCTCTGTGAGGGTTATTCGTATGTATACATACCTAAACCTTAACGGCAGGTGCGCATGTATTCTATAGACACCTTAAACTATATGCATACTCAATTTAGAAAAAATGGATTCAGTGAAGATGGAAAACTAAAACTTATTATTTCTTAATGTAAGTCTATTATTTTCTTAAATAAAACTACTCTCCCATTCTAGTTCACTCTTTTCCTTCTCGAACCCTAGGACATGTAGGTTAGTTTGCTTGATAAATAATCCCTTAGGCTTTTTTCACTCTTGCGGGGCATTTTATTCTCTCCTCTGACGAGATCATTTCAGATCACTTGTGTTCAAGCCTGCTGATTCCATTTGCTGCTGGTTCCAATCTGTTATTGAACTCCTTTAGTAAAATTTTCCTCTGAATTATTGTGTTTTTCAGTTTTAATGTTTCTGTTTGGTCCTTTACTATAGTTTATGTTTCTGTTGATATTTTCATTTTGTCTATGTATCTTTTGCCTGATTTCATTTAATTGTCTATCAGTGTTCTCCTAGAACTCACTGAGTTTCTTTTAGGCAATTAATTTGAATTGTTTATCAGGTAATTTGTAAATCTCCATTTAGCCTGAGCTGGTGTGGCTCAGTTGGAGTGTTGTCCGGTACACTGAAGGGTCACAGGTTCAATCCCCAGTCAGGGCACATACCTAAGTTTTGGGTTCCATCCCTGGTTGAGAAGCCTACGCAAGGCAACCAATCAATGTTTCTGTCTCACATCAATTGTTCTTTCTCTCTCTCCCGCTTCCTCTCTTTCTACAAGTAATGAAAAAATATTCTCCAATGAGGAAAAATAAATAAATAAAGTAAATCTCCATTATTTTGCCAGTTACTAGAGATTTGAGTCAGTTACTGGAGATTTATTTTCTTCTTTTGATTTTATTGATACTTCAGGTCTCTAAAATGTAAAATATAAACAAATTGTCAATGAAAGACAGATGACAGAAATAGATTTATTGTTCTTAAAACAATCTTGACTTTGCAAGTTGCTATATGAAACATAAAACAAGTGGTTCTACTTTCATCTTGATGATTTAGTTTTGTTTCTGTAAGTGGAAAGAGACTACTCACAGCTATAAACAGGGATAGTCACCCCTTAATTCCATCCATGACTTAGGGAAATATTTTTCTTGAACCCAGCAATGATCTTGCAGATTGCAGAAAGTGTTGCATGTCTATATGTTTTAAAAAAGAGCTCCCAAATTCACTGAAAATATTTATTTAAAAGGTTTTAGACAGCTAAAAACATTTCCATTTTTGATGAGTCCAGATATGAATTCATTGATAGAATGAGAGAAACCCTCCCATACGTATGTTTTCAAAGTACTCTCTCCACAATATAACTTTCTTTTAGAAAGCTATTGCTTTCTTAGTCATTGCTAAAATGCCGTCTTTAATTTGAAGACATATTTCAAGGTACACTTGTTGATTAAAATACTAAGTTAAACAATATTGTCAGCCATTTATCATTAAAAAATTCATAAATTTAGAAAAGTTTTGTGGGAAGATGAAAGAAAAAATGTATAACCTTAATTGGGTTTGCCTATCCCTTAAATATTTTGCCACCAGATATTTTCATGGCTGTTCTCTATTTCATTATAAAGTACTATCATCAATCAACTGTATTTGTGTGTGTTCCAATAAAGCTATATTTATAAAACAGGTAATCTCTTGTTTTCTCACTGCTTTATGTTTCAATGAATCAAAACACTTGCTTTGCATATGTGACAAGCAAAAGAGAAGGAGAGAAGGCATATTCTGCAACCCACTGTATTTTAAAAGTCTTTAATTAAATTATCCCCACCGATGACATCTTTGTGCCTTTTTAGCTACAACTGCTTCACTGCAGTGCTTTGTCGTTGAATAATTTTTGCAAAGAAATGTTTCATGGAGTAATATCACTGCGCATAACTTTGAAATCATTTTTTCTGTATTGCTTTCAAAGCAGGCCCACTAAAAATGGTTATACTTACAAGGTTTTTCCAAGAAACACTATTTTTATTAAGGATTATTTTGCATCATCTTTAGTACATCTTTTATTGACCACACACACAAAAATAGTCTTTTCTGTTTTATTGCTGAAGAAGATTCTACCAAAATCATAAACTTGAGAAATGTTAGAAACAGCTGTACTTTCTTCTGGTGCTGTGCAATTTGCTTGAATTTTTTTCCTTCCAAATCTTTGGCAGCATTTCGCTCCTTCTAAAGTTCTTGCTGTTAAATAAATACATTTTCGTTTCTGTGCCGTATGGTTTTGCTAGTGTAAGTTGATCTCTCTTTATGCTAGCAGGAAGAAAGGAAAGTTTATCCATAGGTATGAAATTGTTTTAAATTGAGGCAATATTTATATAATATATAGTCAACTATTTTAAACTGGAAAGTTCGGTGGCATTTAGTCTAATCACGATGTTGTGGGACCTCCATTTCTATACAGCTCCAAACTATTTTCCTCGCCCAAAGTACATCTATATTCATTAACCAGTTATTCTCATTTTTCTTCCTTCCAAGCACATGGCAACCACCAATATGCTCCCTGACTCTATGGGCGTATCTATTCTAGACATTTCATGTAGTTAATTACACAATACTAGACCATTTATGTTTAGGTACTTTCAGTTAAGCATAATGTTTTTAAGGGTCACCCATATTGTAATAGGTATCAGTCTTTCGTTCTTTTTTTGGCTGAATAGTATTTAACTTTAAATATACATCACAGTTTGTTTATCCATTCATCTATGGGAGGACATTTGGGTTGTTCCCACCTTTCGGTGGTTGCAAATAGTGCTGCTATAAATGTGTGTGTGCATGGACTGGTCGTAGTACCTGTGCCAATTCTTCTGGCCGTACTCTGAGGCCTAGGTTTGCAGGGCCGTGTGGGAATTCTGTGTTCACCTTTGTGTTGTGACTCTTCGGGACCAGGTAGGTCCATGGCGTTCACGCAGATGGAAGGGTATTCATAGAGTCATGGGGCTGTCTGTCATGCCTTTATTCAAGGCTGGGTGAGCCACGTATGCTGAAAGCCGTGTGTGCCCCTGCGTGTCTCTATGTGGCACCCCTCATGGCACCCAGTGGGGAGTCCCTACTTGCTTAAATACTAGAGGCAAACAAAGCTGGCAAAATGCCAGAACATTATAGAACAACGTAATTCTGTGCGTGCGAGCCCACTTCATGTAGTGGGAACAGTTTATCAGGCCCGGTCTCAAGGCCATGAGAACACTACTTACCAGGCCCCTCCAAGGCTATGGGAACGCTGCCTCCCAGTTACCCAGACACCTGGGTGAGGCAGCCAGACTGCCTCTACTTACCCTACAGCCTTGTTGAGAAACCAGCAAACTCTTGGGTTGGCCAATAAGTCTGCATGATTTTTTCCATAAAATAAAAGACACATTTTTCATTTTCACCAATAATGATTGATTTGGATACTTTTGAGTATGGTGGCTATCTCTTGCATGGTACAATGTTGATTGTTCTCAATTTGGTTGCTCTCAGCTTCAGCTGGTCTGCTGGGCCATGGAGCATTATCCAGCCAGGAATCTCCAGCACACAATTTCGCAAACCGCTTTTGACACATTTGATTGGTCACAGCAACTTCTCCATACACTGCACACATCTTTTTTTGTGTGTGTTTCTGTTGGGAAGTGCCCTGCCTGGTTTTAGAAGCTGTAACCCCACCATGGCTAAGGCTGAGTGAGAGACCTTGGGACCATAAGCCATTAAGGAGACAAAGCTTATCTTTCTGGCAGGGGCGTCACATCTGGCCCCTCTTACTTCACCCTACTTGGCCCTGGGTGGATGATGGGTTGGCCAATGATGGGTAAGCTTCCTCAAGGGAGGGACGACCTAAGAAAGTCATGGTTGTGAAGGGGCCCTCAGGAAAGGACTTGGGGGGCTATAGAAAAAGGGGGTGATGGACCTTCACCCCTTGGCTTTGACATAGCCTGAGTCCTCATTCTGTCTGTAAGAAGTCTCCTAATGTCTTGGCTGCCTTACTTCCCCTGCCTGATATATGCCTGAAACAATGCTGGAGGTAAGTGGGGTCCTGTGCTGGAAAGGCCGGACTCCCCGGGGTGATTGGGCCTAAGAAAGAATTCATAAAATCCTGTGGAACCTGCTTTGCTAATACCCTCAATTTAAATGATAAGGGTCAAAGCATTGAATGAGTTTGTTTCCCCAAAGTTTTATGGCCCTTTAGCTATCTAACCCTGACTCAGAATAAGCCCTCATAGTTCTTTGAATGCTATCTATTGTTTGATCATTACTGCCTGACAATGATTGAGCTTTACCTATACGCCCTGTATTCCTGTGCAAATTAAACCCAATAAATGCCCATTGAGGAACAGACTCAAGGCCCTTCTCCTTTGAGAGATTGACCACCTTCCCTTACCAGGCAGATTATGTTTGGTAGGTGGATGCAATGGGGGCGGTGGGGGGGGGGTGAGGGCTGCAGGTGGAACCCCACCTCACATGTTTCAGTTGAGTTTTTACCTTTCTTTAAATAATAAAGAATAATACGCTAAAAAGTTTGCATATTTTCTTCCATTTTCAATATTAAAATGGCTGCACAAAATTTTGCCAATTTTGATTTCTTTTTTAAATGCACACTGATATGACAGTTGTCACAATACAATATAACACAATTATTTTGAATGTAGTTAGACAACTAAATGCTACTAGAGCCATCTTATGGGGGAAAAAAACCTCTAAATTTTTGGCCATCCCAATGATATGGGATTAAGTTTGCTGGTCATTTGTTGAGAATTTTTGCATCTATCTTCATAAAGAATATTTCCCAATATGTATAAACTTTTAAATAAGGGGCACGTTCTAATTTCCCTGTGATACGTTCTTTGACTCTGGTTGTTTAAGAATGTGTTTGCACACATTTGTGAATTTTCCTTTTGTTATTGATATCTAGCTTTGTTCCATGGTGGCCAAAGACGATACTTTGTGTGCTGGGAAGCTTTTAAAGTTTGTTGGGACTTGTTTTGTCATGTAAAGTAACGGTCTCCATGCTGGAGAATGTCCCCTGTGCTCTTGAAAAGTGCGTGTTCTCTTTCTGTTGGGTGGGGTGTTCTATATGTCTGTCAGGGCGAGTGGCTTATAGTGTTGGTCAAGCCTCTTTCATTTTGTTCTCTGTCTGCATTGCTATCCATTATTTAAAAGTGGGTTATGACGGTATCCGGCTACTAATGCAAGGCTGCCTCTTTCTTCCTTCAAATATGTTACTGTCAGTGCCATATAGTTTGAGGCTCTACTGTTTAAATTTGTTATACCCTCTTGATGAATTGATCCTTTTATCAACATATAATATCTTCCTTTGTATTTTATAACCCCTTTTTGGCTGATAGTTTATTATATCTGACATGTTTTCTTTGTAGTCACCATTATCAAGATTCTTTACTTCTTCACATGGCTTTGAGTGACTGTCTAGTGTCTCATTTTTGCAGTTTGGAGAATCTCCTTCAATATATCATTAAAAACAGGTCTAGCAACAAACACTTGCACTTGTGTTTATTTGGGAATGTTTTAGGTTCTTCTTCATCTTTGAAGAATAATTTTGATGGGCATAGAATTCTTGGTTGAAAGTTTTTCCTTGTAACGCTTTTTAAAATGTAACCCCACTCTCCTCTAGCTTCGGATGAGAAATGTGCTGTTGGTGTTATTAAGAATTTCTTGTACATGATGAGCTACTTGTGTCTGGCTGCTTTTAAGACTCTATTTATCTGGAGCTTTCCACAGTTTTATTATATGGTTCAGTGTAGACCTGTTTGCATGGATCCTTTTTAGAGTTGAACTTTTTGAATGTGAAGATTCATGTATTTTATCAACTTTGGAGAATCTGGTACCCTTATTTCTTCAAATAGTCTTCTAGTGTTTTTCTTTCTTTCTTTCTCTACCCTTTAGACATTTTCATCATGTATAGGTTGATGCATTTGATGGTGTCCCAAAGGTGTATTAGGCTTTGTTCATCTTTCTTCATGCTTCTTCTTTCTGTTCCTGAGACTGGATAATTTCAACTTATGTGTCTTCAAATTCATAGATTCTTTTTTCTGTCCACAGAGATCTGCTAATAAATCCTCCAGTAAGTTTTTAATTTCAATTATTATGCTTTCCATCTCTAGAATTTGTTTGATCATTGCTTTGAATTTCTCTTTATTGATATTCTCTACGTGTTCACCATCATTGTTCTTATTTCTTTTAGTTCTTTGCCTATAGTTTCCTTTATGTCTTTAAAAATAATGAAGACAGTTGATTTACAGATTAAAGTTGATTTTAAGTACTTGTCTAGTAAATGCAATGTCTGTGCTTCCTCGGAGACAGTTTCTGTTCATTCTCTGACTGACACAGATCTTTTTGTTACTTTGCATGCTTTATAATTTTTGTTGAAAATTGGAAATTTTGTAAATATAGTATGGCAACTCTTTAAATCTGATTCTCCCTCCCCCCTCCCTTGGGGTTTTGTTAACTAAAGCTTGAGCTATTCGTTTAGCGCCTTTTTGAAACTATTTTTAAAATCTGCAACTTTTTTCATGGGTTATCTCTGAAGTATCTGTTTAACTTGTGTTCATTTATTGTTTTAACAGAGATTTCCTGAAAAGCCAGGACCAGGAGGAGATAGAGAGAGAGAAACAGAATAACTTATAAAGACCAACTGTGCCTGTCTTTGAAGATTGCTTCTGTGCTTGAGACTTTCACTGCTTGGCCAGGCCTTGCAAAACTCTGCCTTAGCCTTCACTTCCAGCTACACTGAGCCAAGTGATCTGCAAGAGGTTAAATATAAGAATCTTTTTAGGTTTTTATGGAGCAAGTATCTTCCCTGAGCATGTGCTTTGGCTTTCTAATTTCCCCTATGTGCAGAGGTGCTTCCAAATGCCCTAATCTCCACCCTCCCAAATTCTTTACCCAGATTTTCCTCCCAGGCGTTGGGCACTCAATCACATGCCTCAGGTTAATCAACAGGTTGCACTTTTCACCCTGCACTGTGGTTCAGGTATATCTGCTGCTTTTCTGACCAGGATGAGCTCTGAATTAGACAAAATGAAGACAAACACCTCATATAGGTCTTTCTGTTAGCTCCCAGAGAGTTAAGAATTCTTTGCGAATAAAGTGTGCTCTGCTCCTGGTGTCTGACATTAGGAGACACGTTGGCGATGTAGCTTGTGGTCTTTGAGATTGCCATTGAGCCAGCCAGAGGGGTGGGAACAAAACAAATAAAAATGCCACACATTTTTCCTCCCATTTTTCTGTTGCCTTTTTCTTGATTCAGTGTTCTCTTTTTGTGGTAAACCTTAGTTTGTCAGGGTTTTAACAAAGTTGATTCTGACCATATTTGCTTCATTATTCAGTATTTCTGTAGAAGGACAAATGCTTGGATCTGTCTCCTCCCCCATTTTTGTTGACACACTCTTCTTTGTGTTTTTTGTCTTTATTTAATTTGAAATGTCAACGTAGTTTCTAAACATGAGGTCTGTTGAAGTTTTGATTATTATGTAGTTCATGAGAAGTTAAACATCATTGACAAAGCACCGGTTTTCTTCCAATTACAGAGAAGTTTACATGCCATACTTTGATTGTTGCACTAACTTAAGCTTGCCACTAGTGAGGGTGACCATTCAAAAGCAGTAAATACAGATTTTAATGGACTTGCATGATACATATCCTAAAAACCAAAATGCAACTACTTTACTTTGCTATCTGATAGGTTCAATGAATGACATTAGCTGTAGACTGAATATTGTGTTTCCTCAAAAGTCATGTTATTTTTACTATTGCCCTACCCTAGCGAATACCTAAGGCTCTGTCCCTTACAATGTAACAGGTGTGCTGAGACAAAAAAAATCTGGTTCGAATGAGAGAACAGATCAAAGCTCTAAAGATAAAACTATATGATGAAAACATAGCCAACCTATCAGATGCAGAGTTCAAAACACTGGTAATCATGTGCTCACAGAAATTGTTGAGTATGGTCTCAAAATAGAGGAAAAAGTGAAGGCTATGAAAAGTGAAATAAAGGAAAATGTATAGGGAACCAACAGTGACTAGAGGGAAACTAGGACTCAAATCAAAGGTTTGGAGCAGAAGGAAGAAATAAACATTCAACCAGAACAGAATGAAGAAAACAAGAATTCAAAAAAAATGAGGAGAGACTCAGGAACCTCCAGGGAAACTTTAAATGTTCCAACAGCTGAATTGTAGGGGTTCCAGAAGGAGAAGAGGAAGAACAAGAAATTGAAAACTTATTTGAAAGAATAATGAAGGGGAACTTCCTCAATCTGGCAAAAGAAGTAGACTTCCAGGAAGTTTAGGAAGCTCAGAGAGTCCCAAAGAAGTTGGACCCAAGGAAGCACACGCCAAGACACATCATAATTACATTACCCAAGATTAAAGATAAGGAGAAAATCTTAAAAGTAGCAAGAGAAAAGGAGACAGTTACCTACAAAGGAGTTCCCATAAGACTCTCAGATGATTTCACAAAAGGAAGCTTACAGGCAGGAAGGGGCTGGAAAGAAGTATTCAAAGTCATGAAAGGCAAGGACCTACAACCTAGACTACTCTATCCCAGAAAGCTATCATTTAGAATGGAAAGGCAGATAAAGTGCTTCCCAGATAAGGTCAAATTAAAGGAGTTCATCATCGCCAAGCCTTTATTATATGAAATGTTAAAGGGTTATCAGCGGGGAAGAGGAGAGGGGAGAATGGGGGAAAAGGTACTGGGAATAAGAAGCATAACTGATAGATACAAAATAGACAGGGGAGGTTAAGAACAGTATAGGAAACGTGAAAGCCAAAGAACTTGTATGTACGACCCATGGACATGAACTAAGGCCAGGGGAACGCTGGTGGGAGTGAAGTGCAGGGTGGAGGGGAATAAAGGGGAGAAAAAAATGGGACACCTGTAGCAGCATAATCAATAAAATATATTAAAAATAAAAACAAATATTTTGGATCATTTGGAGAACTATTAATGCAATTATATTTCTTCTCTTTAAAATACTGAATGCCTTTTTTTCTCTTCCTTCTTGGAAAGAATAAAATGACTCGAGGTTAATTAATTTCTGTAGCGTTTTCTGTTTGCAGGAGCATATAAAGTTACAACATTTATTTTAAAATCTCAAAGGAGAGTGGCACTTAAAGGTTGGCATTGGAATAAAAATAACTCATCTTCATTTATATTTAAAAAATAGATTTTAAAAATTTGTTAGAAATGTATTCCGATTTAGACTTTTTAAAAGGCTATAAATGCAGTCAGCGATGTTACCTTTCTTTCCTTTAAGGTTTGTAGTACTGGGATCACATTTGTTTTAATAATTAATGTGTAAGGAAACAATATGCCTACACTAAAATGCAAACATATATTCTCAAAACTTACTACTTATTAAGGAAGAATTAACAATGAGAGCAGAAATGTGAAAATAAAATGCTTTCTTCACACTCTGGGTTTCTGTGTTCCTGGTTTGAACTTTGGGTACCCCTAACTCATCCTTAAAATGTAACTATTAAAACTGTGATGGTCCTACATCATGAAGATATGCTGAAGACTAACAAAACAAACTCATTATGTATTTTCAATAAGACGTTTCTATTCTAGTAAAACGTTATTTTTCTTTCAAAAGTGTACCTTCTTATTGAACATTGCTTCTTTTGAAATCATTTGAACCCATATGTGATTTTCCAGCCTTTATAGATTAGACCGCAAGAACTTTTGAAATAGGATCTATTGCTTGTCCAGCATTTAAATGAGCAATAATTTGACCGTACCAGTACTGGCAGAAAATACAATATTGGGAGGGTTATTAAACACTGGGAATCTGCAAAACAAATTAAGTTGGAGTTATTCATCACAGATGTTTTAAAAATCACATCTATTTTGATATTTAACCCTATCCACTAGCCTTAAATGTTGTATTTGGCATTTGTTGTGACCTCAAGAGAATGTATAAGACTGTCATATAAAATAACAGAACTATCGCATATAATTCGGAAAATTGTTTTGTGTGGGTCTTCAGATTTCTAAAGTACTTGCATTCATTTTCAGAACTAAATGAGTTGGTACAAATGGCGGAGGCACAGAACATTGCATATGGTTTTGTGACTAAATAATATTTATTTTAAGGCAAGAATACAGACAAATGCCATTAAGGATAGATCCGTCTGTGAAGATGTGGTAGAGGTGGAGGAGGCTTTTAGTTATTTTAGAAGGTGCGATGATATATGTGGCCATCTCGTTGCCTTTTATTTATTTTTTTGTGTGTGAAATAGTAAGTGTCCAAAGAAATCTATTTCTGTGTTCTTATTTACTACCAAAATGAAATTTTGAAAAGTATTTGTAAAATGGTTATGAGAAAATTCATGAGTAAATAATCCCTTGAAAGTAGCTAAAAGCCTTGCTTTCAGCAATTTTATTTTATTAGGAGCAGCCTGTGGGAATAAAGATCATTACCACTGAAGGGATGGCTGGAACGCCCCCTGCAGGAAGACATCATCGGGAAGCATCGCTGGTGTGCAGCTGCCCTTGGCCGTGGCACGTGGTTCGCCAAAACGTCTAACATTCCGTCTTCGACTTCTACTGGCAGAGATGTTGCCTCTGTTCCGTACCCTTTTGTAACAAGTCTTGTGACATTTTTGCTGACACACAAGAGCTCGCGAAATGCTAAACCCATTCAATTTAGGATGGAAAAAAAAAGATACAGAGAGTAAAAATATTTCGACGAACATCCAAAAAGACCTGTTTTTCACCCTGAACCATGTTGGTCGCCGTTCCTCCCTCCCCTCTTTGGACAGTTACGTAAAAGGGCCTCGCTGGTTCCCTGGAAGCAGAGCGAGCGAAGGGTGTTTTATAGGGAGATGCGCCGGAGTGTGCGAGGGCCGGTTGCTCACTTGTTTGGCGTCATTGAGAACCGACTTTCCTGCATTCCGAGCAGGATGGGTCTGTCATCTCCACTGAGCTGACTCCCTCAACACTTCAACAGACCAACTTTCCATGTCATGATTCTGTTTTATCCTGGGAATCGGGCTAAGTTTGTTATTTCACAGGAAAGGGGCCGACGCTTCATCATGCGGGGTCAATGGGGAGCTGGCCTGCGCTATGGAAATAAACTCCCCTGTCTCCTCCCCACCCCCACTTTCCAGGGTGAACAATGGTCAGTCTGTGAGGTAAGAGGCACTAACTCCTCTCTGAACTGGAGACTCATTTCTAGCCACTGATGTATTAGAAAACCTGTAAAATAAATGTCAAACTGCTTAGTCATTTCTTCTTAAAATAATTGACCCAAGTTCAGAAAAGGGCAAGGAAGACAACCCATGAAGCACAGTAAGAGAGGATTATGTTCAACAGCAATTTTCTTTGAAATGTTTTAAGTATTTCTGATGTGGGCGAGAGCTTCCCGCCCCCATAATTATTTCTTATTCAGTAAGTCAAATTTGATGCAATGGTTTTAGCTATCGTAAAGTGTTTGGAGAAAAATGCCTCTCCATAGAAGATACAAACATAATATACAGAACTTCAGAGGAATGAGCCCAATTTCCATGATAAAACAGAGTCTTTAGATGAAAGTTTGGTCAAAGGCTTGAAGAAGCCAACTCAGACACCATATATATAAACACACACATATGTATATATATATCATCAGCATGAGAAAAGAGAAGTAAATGCCAAATGATTTAAAAGGTGGTGTAATTTTCTAAACCTATTTCTTCTTCCCTCTAATTCTACCTGTATTTACATTTTATAAAAGAGTTCTCTCTACCTCCAATACTTTATTGCTCCTGTAGGGGGCATCCAGCTCTGGACAAGGTTTCCTCAGTCCCAGATTGGTTTTTGAGGTCTCAATCTGTAAAACATCAGTTTCGCATTCCCTGATTCCTCGGGATTTGTGAAGGGGGGTCTATTGGTTTTCCACAATGTTTAGTGAAACTTCCAGGAACTCTGAAGACTGTCTAGAACATTCACATGTCCCTAAACTGACCCCTAATCAATGATCAAATTATATTCCGTTTCTCTGATGAGCCATTATGGACAAATAAATTTAAAATAGTTACAGAGAGAGACTATTTTTTTTCCTCTAAACTATTTCCATCTTGTTTTTGAAAGGCTTGCAGTCAGAAGGAATTCTACAAAGCTGCCCCAATACCTTTAAACACTGTCCATAATGTGGCAAAATAGGAAATGCCACATAGCCAACAGTGCTTCAGATTAAAGCTATGCCAGGAAGCCGTCCTGTTCTGCTACCTTTTGAATCCGTGTATCTGAACAAAGACTGGCTGAAAGGTGGTGTCAAAACAATGCCCTTGGAAGGTAGTCTATGGCGAGTTGAAGGTAGTGAGGTGTCCTCCAGCTTCCCGGCACCCCATCTCTTGTTCAGGATTCTCCTTCCTCTCACTGAATTCATCGCCTGTAACTCCGTGGGCAGGGTCCTGGGCTCTAGATCTGGCTACTACCTTCAGGCTGGAGGGGTTAGACATAATTTATATTCCTCCCTATGAATCTACTCTATTTCCTGCCAGAGGCATTCATTCAGATCCAGGGTATGCCCAGCTGGGCAGTGGCCAGAGGAATGCAGACCACAGAGCACAGAGAGCGTCAGGTAGTAATGATGCTATTCACCCAAGTCACTTTGCCTGAAAGGACCCTTTCACTGCAGGGAGAGGACTGAGATGTGACCAGAAGGTGGGGTTTGCTAGACTGACTGCCTGGTTTCTCACCTTCCAGAACACTGTCAGGCCATGAAATTCTCCGTAAGTCAGGAGAGGGATGGAAAACATCTGAAACATTATTTTACCTGTTCCTACAAACCCTGTAACTCTCTCTGGTTATTGAGTTGGCTTCTGATCTTGGCAACCTCACAAACACGCATTTCCAAACTTTGTATCAAGTTCACCATTTCACATATCAGGGAGGACTTACAGAATGGGTTTAAAAATAGACAAAGAATTGAACAGGAAAATCATGTTTCAAAAAAGCGTGGAAACTGCACAAACCCACACATTTTTCGTTTTGAAGAGTTGAAGGCTATTGAAGGTGGTACATTGACCTGTATTGGCACCTCGAGGTCCTTCATTTGTAACTGTCCATTCCAGTTTCAAGCACAGTCTGAGACTGAATTATTTTGTTAAATTGCTAACAACTTGAGGTTGTCATCTAAAAAGCTAGTTGCTGGTATTTTTCAATAGCTGGTATAAGGCATCCCAAATACTGTTATAGCAGTGTTACTAATATAAAGGTTTTTTTTGTTTTTTTTTAGCCTGTTATCTGGGACGTAAACTTCTTGATATGGGAATGGTTCTGTGTCACAGATAGTGGCTGTCATATTGAAGGTACTTTTCAGTTGCCTCCCTCATTTCATATGCATCGCATCCTATACATGTAGTTAAGCCATTCCATCTTGGGCCTCAATCCCATCTCCGAACACCTCCCAATTCAGCCACATCGACAGAGCTTTTAATTAATCAGATGGGTCAGGAGTCTAGTTCCATAACTAATAGCACATTGGGTTTCTAAAGGTTAGTGGACTTGTGTGCCTCTTAAACTTAGTTGGGAACTCTTAAATATTGCACTCTCTTAACTGCTCAGCCTAGGTCCTGGCCCAAGCTTCCAGTCTTTGCCAACAGGAGGATGGATCCCTCCCCTGAACACATCACTGCTGAGCGCCTAAGCATGCTGGCACCTCCTGGGACTCTGCTCCGGATCATTGCTGGGAGAGACACCTGAGGAAATATTAAGGAACAAGACGGAGCTAACAGGAGGAAATGATTTAAACATGGAAAAAATGACCAGGGAAACTATTCCAGGTTTCAGTGGATTAACTTTGAGGAAAGGACTTCAGAAACCCACCCCGTGTTATTTTCACTGTGGAGTGACCCTGTGTTCAGTTCCTGAGACCCTTTCAGAGGAGATATGGGCCTGGAGGTGCTCGGAGACTTCTGTTGATGGCTTTCCTGGGGGTTTCTCTCCCACTCTCCCCTCTCCTCCAGGATCAGGACAGAATCAGCTGGAAAATTAAACTGCCCACCGCCTTTGGGTCAGTTCCACGTATTTCTGTCCCCTCCTGCCCCGGAGTCCAGTCCCTGCAGAATTCCAACAATGAAGACAGCAGCCTGTGCACTTCAGATCTCAAAGGAGAGCTTCCCTAGACGATCACAAGTGTTGACCTTTGGCGTCCCTCAAGCTCACCTTTATCCCTTTCTTCTAATTGCCGGTTAAAAAAAAAAAAATCAACAGTTTTCCGAGCACGCAGAGCCGCGAGTACGCCGGGTCCCGGTCTGCTATAAGCAGCAGATTTTTGCACAGGGATAAGGTTACGGCGGCCAGCCCCGGACTCCAGCGGTGTGGCGGATCCGACGCCCGGCTCCGGCCCTCCCCCGCCGCGCCGACGGCCGAGCGGCGAGCAGACGGTGCAAGCAGACAAGTAGCTGTTTTTATTGAATACAGAAGCTCCTTGAAAACTCTGCGGGCTCCGGGGCTCTCCAGCCATTCCTTTCATTCCCAAAGTGCAGGAGCCAAGCACGCGTCCCCCCGCAACTCCCTCCCACTTCTTCTCGGGGGCTCCGGCTGCAGAGGAGGGACGCGAGCAGGGGGCCGAGGGGGGCTGGTCGGTGGGCTGGGCCTGCCCGGAGTCGCGATCCTGGGGCCGGGCCAGCGCGGGGCGGGCTCCGGCCGCGCGCGCGGCGTGTGATTGGGTCGGACCCGCGGCCGGCTTGTCAGTTTCGCGCGGGGCGGGGAGGGGGGGCGCGGGGCGTGGGCGGGGGAGGGGGCTGCCCGGGGCCTCTCGTCCGGCCCACTGACGGCATGAAGCCTTTAGGGGCGCGCAGTCCTCTCCGATTTTTGTTTGAAGCCCCTCATCCGCCTTCAGTCTGAAGGCAGGGCCCCGCAGAGGACGGATCGAGGGTCCCGGCCGGCGGGGCCGAGCGCGAGCGAGAGGAAGGGGCGAGAGACAGGAAGGAAGCAAACCATCCAATTTGAAAGAAAAAAAAGCCCTTTGATTTTCTTTTTTTTCTTTTTTTCTTTTTTTTTTTTTTTTTTGCTTGCTCCCCGCTCCCTCCCCAATGGCTGTGTAGCAAACATCCCCGACGCTACCTCGGCAGGGACGAAGTTGGTGTGCCCTCTCGATCTCGTGGGTAGAGCTCCCAGAGGCGAGTGCGAGGCTCGGAGATGGAGCGGTGGTCCTCCAGGTGGAAGACGAAACGGTGGCTCTGGGATCTCACCGTAGCAACCCTGGCGCTGACTTTCCTCTTCCAGCCTAGAGAGGTCAGAGCAGGTAAGAAAACGGGGACTTGGGGAGCTGGGCGAGGGCTGTCGGTCTTTCTCATTCCGCGCCCCTCCCCCTGGTGGCCCCCCTCCCCCCCTCCAAAAAATCCTACTAAATAAAATCCAGATTGCAGCTGCCACCAGGTTGGAAGGAAAGACTGGAGAGAGAGAGAGAGAGATGGATGTAGGCGGGACAGTAATGGGAGAAGAGGTAGCAGGAAAAAGGATCTGTCAGGCACCGAGCCTGCTGAAGTGTCCCTCACTACTTTGCAGCGCCTTTGAAAAGAGGGAAAATATTACCTGGAACACAGGGGCACTTGTAAAGAGCTTTTGTTTCAGGGTCAGTCCCCAGACTGCCCATGGAACACATCTTCTGGTTTCTTCAGACTCCAGCCAGTGGAAATCTCTTTTTAGGGGTGAACTGAGCCGAAAATATAGAGAAAGGGTATAAAATGAACCTTGATAAAGTTCTTTGTCTGGAATAAAGTGAGAAAGGGGCAGTTTTACTTTTAGGGATATGAGAGAGCAAAGGGGGGTGAATCTAGAAGACTGAGAACACTTTGTGTGTGTTTGTGGCATTTTGATGAGATTTTAAGTGGGGAAAAAATTGGCAGGTTATAAGGAATGGGGTTGAAGATCTGGAGAACGCTTTTCCCCGAATTTCAGCCCGCTCCCCTCCACGATGAACCCCCACCCCACCCCCCTTCTTGCAGGTTGGACGTGCAGTTCTCATGGAGAGTGGTGAAACTGGCCAAGCAAATGGGCTGGGGGGAGGAGGGGGAGGGGAGGGGGCGAGGGCTAGGGCGGGAGGAGAGAGGTAAGGGAAAGTTCCTACGTGGCACCAGCAAATAGTCAACGAGCAGACCTGTTGGGAAGACGGCAGCCCTGTCAATACCCACAGAGGGAGAGCCACTTCCCTCCTCCCCGCGTCTCCTCCCGCCCTTACCCCGCCCTTTCCCTCCGAGGCGTGTGCCTGGAGCGGTCCGTTAGGTGCCGCAGACGCGGCTGGCGGTAGAGCGCCTTTGGAGTGCAGGGAGCCCCGAGCGCCGAGAGTAGAAAAGCCAGCTTTGTTCAAAGGGCACGGCGCAGCGGGGGTAAGAAGGAGGGTGGCGAGGATTGGCTGAGGGAGAAAGAAAGTGTCAAGCCCAAATGCGCAGGCTTTAGCAGAAACCTGAGTCTGGCCCCGGTGGGTGCCAAGATCTGAGTTCTCCCTAATGGGAGCTGGCGCTCCCGGAGGCCGGGCTCTTCAAAACCAGGCCTGCGTTCCTGCCCCGCACACGCGCGCGCGGGCCTTCACCTGGAGCGGAGCAGGCCGCGCGAGCTGGCTCGGTCCTCCGTGCGCCCCTCCCCGGGGCGGACCGGCAGTCCGAGCTTCGGGAGGCCTGGGTTTGCACTTTTACTAAATTAGGCCGTTTCTGTCGATTCCTTCGTGTCTGCCTTTCCAAGGATAAAGAGTAGTCTTTGAAAGTGGAATCCACCCAAAGTTTGCTTTCTACCTTGAGTACCTGCTCGCCAGCGGGATTGGTGCTTCTGTCCGCCGCTCTGCCCTCTGCTGGTTCTGGGTGCGACTTGCAATCCAAGCGTCTGCCGAGCGAGTGAGGCTTCTGAAAATCCTCACGACCGAGGCGCAGATACACACCGCGTTTCTTCTGCGTGCCACGACCTAGGCGGACAAAAGTATCCTAAAGCTAGCTATTTGTTCAAAACTATAGACACCCAGACTTTCCTCAACCAAAGGTGAAAGGGAAACTCCAGAGGCGCCATTGCAGCATTCACGGTTTCTTTTCCTTAACGTTCTAAGGATATCAGGCAGATGAAGTTTCTACCCCTGTAATGTACAATTTTCTCTTTTCTATCTGGCTACATACCTGAACCACATTGAAACAAACATCCCTGTACCGCAGCGAGTAAGTGATGGAGAAAGAACCTTTCCTGTTATTATAAAGCCAAGTAATGCGAGAAATAGCCAAGCGTGAGGATCCTATGTGGTTTCTGTTTGTTCTTTCTGGTGCAATGTCTTGAAGTTTCTGTGATTGTTTAGATAGTCATACCGCAAAATTTGGTATGCGTTCAACCAAGTTGCTCAGCATTAGGCGTTCGTTGCGTAGTGGGAAGCGAGATACTGACTTAAACCTACTTGTAGGAGTTCTTGCCACTTAATAAACTTCCAAAAGGACGTAATTGTATATGAATGCTTCACAGGAGACTCTGGCCTTGAATCATCACACGAGGGGAAAAATAAGCCAGTGTCCAGCGCTCATACTAGTCTTTACACTTGCAATTGAAACAACAACGAGTAAGATTTTACTCCAGTTTCTAAGTGAAGGTATTACACACTAGAATTGTACTCTACTGTATTGATTTCACTGGGGTGCAGTGGTGTGATTTGGTTGCTAAACCCAAAGATGATTTACAACAGCCTGTTTTCATCTAAAATTTGTATTTCTGGGATTAAAAATATTAAAGCCTTAAAGAGTTATGAGTTGATAATACATTAGACTCTGAAGAAAGTGGAGTTAAGATCCTGAAGCGTTTAACCCGACAGAGGAAAGTTGTTGGATGAATGGATTTAAAGAAAATTTATGACCAGACACAGTCATTATTTTCCTTTGCAAGTCTGAACCCTATAATTTGGCAATCTTTAACATACTTATTCAAAAATTTTAGTATTTATCATGACTTAGTGTAAAAGAGTTTTATCATATATTCAGTTACATTAGCTTTAATTTTTGGTCTGTGATTAACATAAATGCGTTATCTCAGAAATTGATGAATTTCTCTGTCAATTAGTCCGTTGCTTATTACAGAAAGAACCTGAGATTTCCTTGGACTCTATAGTGACTACACTGTGGTTGCGTTAAGATACGTGGTCTTAAAAGTTTTAAAAATGAGTTAGGGGATAACTAAGTGCTGAGAAAAACAACATCTAATTGAATCATTTTTACTCATTAAAATGGTATTCAATCCTTGGTGGTTAAGCCAACGCTGTTCTTGCAAAAAGTTGATTAATTTTATGAGCAATTTTCAGAGCTTGTCAGCAGTTGGTAGTAAGCGCTGCCGGGTGTTGTTTTGAGTGCCCGGGATCAGCAGGTGAAATGGTGCTGGCTTGCAGAGTCTGTGCTAATCCCTCTCTGCAAGGAGATCAAGTTCGTCCTTGTGGTTACTTAATAGACATCAGTAAAAGATTAGACATATTTCTGATAATACATGCAGTGCCTGCTACGATGATTAATAATGTCTTCCCATTTGTTTTTCAAATGAAAATTGACCACGTCTGGAATAGAGAAACAATAAAAACAAATAGATATCTTATCAGAAGCATCTTCCTGCATGTTGTATGCAGGTAGTCTCAGTGTAGCTTGTATATATTTATGTATTTAGGGGCACTTTCCTGAAATTGTTCATAAGTTTCCTGATATCTTAAAGTGATGATTTACTTCCTAATTAATACTTAACTGAGAGTCTATTTTATAAAAATTGCTTTCTAAGTAGTATTCTCATAGTTGTATACAAAATTAAAAGTTGTAAAATGAAAAATGTATATGCTTAGTACGATTGCTCACAATGTATTTATTCTTTTTAGGTTCCTTTTTTAGGTTCTGTGTTTGCCTCACTTTGTGACAAAATTAGAAGGAGCACATTATTCAAGTTAAGTTTTCCCCAAAATGTACTAAGGCAACCATGAACCCCCTTTTCAGACTTGTGGGCAGGCTTTCTGACAAAAAAAAATCTAAGTACTCCCCTTTTTATTTCTAAAAGTTTGTTCGTTTTTGGGGACAAATTCTCTTCACTCTGGTTAGTTTACTCAAGTGCTGCTATTTGATAATTACAAATGGTCTCACATCAAGCTGTGGGGAGTTGTCTGGAGTAAAATGGTGAATTTTTCAAAGGAAGAAAAGGTGTCTAGATTTTTTAAGGGAATGCTAGACACAGAAATTTTTATAGAAATTGCTTTTCCACGTACTACCTTCTCACTTTACTAATGAGGAAACTAAGGCACAGAAAGGATCTGCAATAGCAATGGAAATAACTTTAAAAAATAGTGGCCTGAGCCTTGATGGAATGACCAGATATTACTTAAATGCATGTGCTGGAGTGATTAGTGAAAAGATGGGTTAGTTAAAAGGACTGATCTGGAGAAAATTGGGCAGAAATTGAGTCACAGAATGCATGTAAAAATCCCTCAATTTCCTAAGTTTGGAGCAAGGTAATTTTGGATTGCTTGTATTGTTAATATACTTAATTATATGATTCTGTAAGATTACCTACATCAGAATAGAAAGCATAATAGTTTGTAAAATATTTTTTATATATTTGTGGCTGGATTAAGAACATAGGTTTTTTTTAAGATTTTATTTATTTTTAGAGAGAAGGGAAGGGGAGGAGAAAAAGAGGGAGAGAAACTCAATGTATGGTTGCCTCTTGTGCGCCCCCTACTGGGGACCTGGCCTGTAACCCAGGTCTGTGCTCTGACTGAGAATCGAACTGGCAACCCTCTGATTCGCAGGCTGGCACTCAATCCACTGAGCTACACCAACCAGGTTGGAGCATAGGTATTTTTCGTTTGATTTTTTCGTTTGGTTTTCATTTGGTTTTTTAAATCTTTTCTAAAGCTGTTACTAGAGGAGCAGGCAGAACTTTGAATTTTTTAGAAGCTAAGAAAATTATATATTTCACATAGGGCAAGTAATGTCAAATTTCTATGCTTTGCATATTGACTTTTAGATTGGTCTGATGATATATGTTTTATATATAATTATACAGCTTTCATTGTTAAGTTATATAACAAATTGATCATTACTTGACATGGGTTGTTTGTTTCACAGATCTTTTTTTAAGCAAGTGGTCAACTTTGGGAAAAATAGGAGAGGGCTCATTAGTGCACATTGTAATGAAAGTCTTTCTTCTGGATTGTCGAAGCATCTGAAACTGCGTAAACACCTGTTACCTTAGGAGTGAATCGACGGAGGGTTTGTTTATAGGAAAGTGCCCTTAGTGGGCTCCTGTGATTCTTGCGCTGGGAACCCCATGGTGGGGCCAGTTTGAAGCTTCCCTGTGTACTGAGGGAAAAGCAGTGCCTGTCCTCAGGAAGACAGAATGGAAACCCATACTTATACTCATACCTAACGATTCATATAAACATAGGGTTTTTTCAGTGCTGAGCTAATCCCATCATTTTATATCATCTTTAACGATTATATTCAGGTATATAAAAGCCAGAATTCTCTTGTATCCTAAGTGCACTTTGCTTTCTTCCCTGCCTTTGGAGAAATGATTCAGGGTGGTTGGTGTAATCATTAGGAATTCAAGGCACTGTGAAGTGGGGCCTGAGAGCTGACCTGCATTTCTGCTTTTACTCCGCTACTTCCCTCCTTCCATTCTGGGCAAAGAAATGTGACCTGAGCTGGGAGCGCTGAGAGGAAACCAAACTTGGTTGTTTTTTTTTTTTTTTTTTGGACCATTGAAGTTTTGTTTCTTTGCAAAGGAGAGGTATACACAGATGCTGTAAAATGTTGTAATGTCCACATTCTCTCACTGAAGAGTCAAGTTTAACTGCAGTTTTCGGTGTAGCCTTCAGGATGCCTTTCCTAGGTGTGGACTTTTTTCTTCTAATCTCACAATTTAATTTACAACCTGAAGGTTTTTTTTTTCTCCATTTTAAACTGCCTTCTATATTATATTTATTTCTCTTTTCAAAATTGTAATATGGTTTTATTTTTATAGGTTAATGTGTGTTATTTTTTAAATTTCTACTCAGTTGTGTTAGAGGGCAACATGAATAATACTAGCTGGTCAAGAAGATGAAAGTCAATTTTAAAGTGATTTTGTGAGTAATATCTATTTATCAGTTACAGTCTTTGGCCTACTACTGACTTGGCTAGTGGGTCTTTAGACATTGGCTGATCACCAGACCTACTGTTATCTGGTAAAATAAACTCTTTGCTTGCTGCGCATGGAATTAGAGACAGTGCTATTAATTTAGGAGAAAGAACTCAGAGAAAAGAAAGGTTATCATATTTCAGAGTAAGAGACCAGCTTAAATACGACGGGACAATTGAGAACTAAAACAAACCTGTGTAAAAGTGCTTTAGCACAATCAACTTTTGCAATCCCCTCAAACCTTCTTTTTTTTCCTTAAAAAGCATTTCTTTCTTATTTTAACCAAATTTAATTGCTCTTGAATGGCCCTGTACTGTACAGGCCAATGAAGGTCCCTATTCATGGGACCCAGCGAATAGAGTGTCAAGAGAAGCTTCCTTCCTCTGTCTGACTGGTAAACTGGCATCCGGGCTTACAGGAGTGAACCTTAGACTGTAGGAGGTAGTTGGCTCTCCTTCCTCACTCAGCTTTGCACAAATTCCCGAAAGGATGACTGCTAGAAAGAACAGGAGTGGCAATTCTTGACAAAGCTGATAAGACGCTGGAGAGCACGTTTGTACTTGGACGGCTCTGCAGAGTGGGAGGAGGGGGAAGCCTTAGAGGGGCGCTGGCCCCGACTTCTCTCTCCAGACTGGAGTCTGACGGGGGAGCTCAGCCTACTTCCTGCCGTCACGCTTCCCTTTGACCGTGGATGAGCCTGCAACATATTTCATTGGTTTTGAGGATCACTGGGTTGTCCAAACGGCTGAGCATGAATGAGTGTGCCCTGCAGCATGGAATGGCCCCCTGTGTGTTGGGGCTCACAATGGGCCATTTCCCACCTGTTCCAACCCCACTCCCACTCACCGGTGCGTTAGCCACGTTTAACCTCACGCCTGTGTCCTCCGCTATCTTTGAACACACTAGGAAGGGATAGGTGTTCCTGGGATGGGTGTTCCCTTCTCCTCCCTCTGGCAATTGCCTTTTCCTACATCAAGACTGAGCTCCAGCTTCCTGTCTCCCGGCGCACATGCGTAGCAGTGAGATCTCGCACTGTGTGCATGCTGCTCATTGGGAGCCATACAGGTTCTTGTTTCATTCTGACAAATGCCTTGGAAGTAAGCTAATATTAAGATCTTCATTTTACCCATGAGAACATTAACAGAGAAGTTAACGATTTTGCCTCAGGTCACACAGCTACAAGGCAACAGATGCAGGATTTGAACCCACACAACCTTGCTTTTGGTCACTGTCCATGGTGACTTTATCGTGTGTTCTAAGGCTTCTCCACAGCCTCCCTGACTTGTGATTGTGGCATCCTGCGGCCTAATATTAATGCACAGATCATGCATTATTATCACTCATGTTCATATGCAGCTACCCCGCGGTAAACACCGTGCATTTGTGTGAATAACTGCAGGTCCACCTGGGAGATATATAAAGAGCTCCTGGCAAAGGCGGTGTTCTAATTCAGGCAGCTCTTCAGCCTGCACTCAAGTTCAGGGGCAGGTCACTGTCGTCATTTATGGACCAATGATGGGGGAAACCCAAAGAGGCATTGCTGAGAGCCAAGAGATGTCACTTGGTTCCTTTGGCTAAGTAAAGGAGAAGTTGACAGCTGCATCTGTGGGTGTTCAGGGTTCAGATTGGGGTTGGCTTGGTTACCTTAAGTAACAAGGACTCTTGCAAATTACTGCCTGTTCCGATCAGGATCCATTGCAAGGGACAACAGGTCCCACTCCACTTTGGGGGGTTGATGTATAGAAGTAGCCTTCAGTCTGAAGGTGGCAGATTTGATCACCTAAAAGCTGTTTGGAATGTAATCTACTAGGAGAATATGACTGGATGATTCATGGTTTACCAAAAACCAAAACAAAACCCCAAAAAACTCATGCCACATTACTGTTATTTTAAAAATCACTCATTTATATGTTAGTCTTCCTCTAGGAGTTGCTGGGGGGGGCGGTGTTCGTGAATGTGGTTTGGTTTTATTTCTATCCCCAGTATCTACCAAGATGCCAGAATGCCCAGCCTTTGACATGGTCACTATTTAGATGATTAATTATCTTCTGACCTTGCGCAGCAGACTGGAACAGGGTAAAAGGTGGTTCACGCGGAGCGGTGTGAGGTGACCTCCTTGTCATGTCCTGTCGTGAGCCGTGAGGAGACCCCTACTCCCTTTGCCCTTCCACCTTCTCAGACAGTGAATGAATTGGGATTTCTCTGTAGCTTTCTTCATCTGGGAAACAGTTTTACACTTTCTCTCCAAAGATGCCTCTAAATATTTGAAGCTACTGATGGACTGTTTCCCTCTAAAACATGGTAATCTGGTAGAGGAAAAAGACCACAAGAAGTGGTGCGTTTGCTTTGGCAGCAACATAAACCACCCTTTCACTTGTCTACCAGTGAACAAGAAAGTTTAATTCAGGACTGACACCATCAATCCATAAAAGTAATAGTTGGGAAAATTTCTGTCATATATTCATTTTTGACTTTTATCTATTTTGCATGCTATTAGGGATCTTCTGTTTTTGCTTAATAACTATTAGAAAGAGTAGCCTCTCAAAATGTGCTGCTTTGCAATTATTTTAGCAAACATTCTTCATGTTAGAAAGTAATTTGCATGCTATACATATAATTCCACGATGAAGTGCCATCTTTAAACAAGGAGTGCATGAAGTTTCAAGTGCTTAATATAACTGATAGATAATAATCGTAGAGTTTATTTTTGGAAGGAAGTACGTATGTTTGGTGTTCTGCTTCTATCCATCACGACTTTAGTTACACCACAGTCGCTGGCATGGGCACCTTCATCTGTTTTATGCAGTGCGCCCCAAGCATGCAGAGCAGAGCCCATCCCACTGCAAGCATCTGGCACACCTTCGTTGAAGGCAGTGAAGGTTGAGTTGCAGCTCTAACGAATTGCTCTTCAGTAACCTGATAACCTGCGTTGGGATAGAAGATCATGCGCATCAGTTGTTGCCACTGTCTCCAGAAGAATATGGAACCGCTTTTTGCTGATGTTAGAGTGATTTTCTTGTAAATATCAGTCTCTATTTTGCCTCCAAGCAAGCTGGGGTCTCCACCCAGAACACTCTCCCGATCTGCTTGTCATCGCTGTCTATCCAAGTAGTGTTTAGATACCATCTCCTCCAGGAATACCTCCCCTCAACCATTAAGCCTCTGGTAGTTGACCGTGTATAACATCGTAAAGCACAAGGTACTTAGCCCAAACTTGAGTACCTATCGCAGAGCACAGTTGGTGGGAAAACGAAAGCAGGCGATGCATCTTCTTCATCAGTAGCAGAAATGCTGGCATCTGGCGCCATACCCGCAGTATAGCAGATGCCCATAAATATTTATGGAATGCATTAATGGACTTATTAGAAAGGAAATTTCACTAAAGTCAAGAAGATAGAGCTAATCAGCCCTGGCTTGATATCACCAACATTTTTGGTCCATCCCTGTGGGTTCTGATTGAGGCGATTTTGTACGGAATCTGCGTGGTGTCTTCTGAAGCTCCCCAGGTAATTTTGATACATGGTCAAGAGTTGACGGACCTTCTGTTACAGGAAATAAATATACTCAAAACAGGGATGTGCCTGGCTTGTATAACAAGGCACTGGAAGTCAAGTGAAAGGTTGTTTATCTGCTGTGTGCAAGTTATTCGATCAATAAGTACCCTATCGTCAAACAACCATAGCTCTGCAAAAACTGATGGGGGGTAGATGAGCTGATAATGATATAGATAATGCTTTTTGAAAACATCCTCTCCATAGCATGTTCTAGAATAAATGTCAACGAGTATTGCTCTTTTCAACATTAAAGTCAAATGGTTGCATTGAACACAGGACTTTAGTTTTATAAGAAACATTTTCATAGCTTTGGCCACTTAGAAATCAGAAATGCCATACTTTTCCAATAACGCACTCTCAGGGTTGTGATATTCTTTCTGCTTTCACCTTTCAGTTCATAGAAGTGTGCATGACATGAGACAGTTCAGGACATGAGACCGTTCTGTAACTGCGAAAATCAAATGCCCCTGCTCTGTGCGCTCTGTTAGGTGCCGTGGCTGCAAAGACAGCATGCCGGTCTGTACCCACGGAGCATGTGTGTTATTAGAGGGGTGCAGAGGCTGGGGGAGTGGGTGGGGCCCCATAACACAGTACCATATGGGTATAGTTTTCTGCATAGCGTGGAATCCTGCGACTGATTAAAAAGTATGGGGCGGGGAGTACTAAGTTGGCAGGTGGGTGCAGACTTTGATATCTAGCCATACTGGGTGGTTCCAACTGATGACAACCATTGTGTCCCCTGACAAATAGCCACACTGCTCTTCCGGGGACAGGCAACCCACTGTGAAGTCACCTGCGGTTCTCAGTGATGATTGGTCCGTTTAAGCCACACTTGATACAGAGTCATGGCCGCGTCATAGACTTGAAAACATATGAATGAATAATCTTCCTATTTTGGAGGGGAGTATGTTACCCAGATGTGTGTACATGCTGATAAAACATGTATAACCCAAAGAAGTGGCCTAACATGTTTACACCCTAGAACGTGATTTCTTGTTATAACCCCAATGATAGTATCTTTTAAAACCTAAATTGTAAAGGGTGATTTTTGTTTCTGAGGATTCATAGAGTGGTCCAAGATTTCTATTTTGATTGTATTTGAGAGGACAGAAATATTTATTGCAAGCATTTCTAAGTCATAATGATTTCTTTCAGGGAAAGTTATACCCCCAAAAGTTTTAAAATAGCCATGTCATTAAGTTAATTATAGCTTTAAGTAACATCGGTAGGCTGTCAGCTCCCACAGTTTTATTTCTACCCGGGACCTTTCCCCTGAACTTCAGACTCGTATACTCAACTGCCTATTTCGGCATTTCCAATGACATTTATTAAGTCATCTCAAAGTGAGCCTGCCAAAAATTACAGAACTCCCTCCTTGCACCATCTTCCCCAACCCAGGCGATGGCAACATAATCAGTCACGTTGTTCAAGTTTGACTGAAAACAACAACAACAACCCTGGAGTCAGCTGGGACTCCTTTTCTCTCGTACCCCACACCCAGGCTACCGGCAACTCCTGTTGGCGCTCCGTCTTCAGCACATACCCATGGTCTGCCTCCGTCATTCATCTTGCAGTCCAGGATGACAAAGTCTGACATGGAGAAGATTAGAGTTGCCTCCTGTCTGCTCTGTGGCCCCAGCCCAGGGCTGCTACAGTCTGTTCTCAGCTCAGAGCCATAGCGGTCTGGGAAATCAGTTGGTTCATGTTACTCCTATGCCCTCAGCTTCCAGTGGCTTCCATCTCACCTGGGAGAAAAGCTGAAGCCCCCGAACCCAGGGAACCTGGGCAGTCTGCCTTCAACCTGCTCTTGCCCTCGTTTCTCTGACCTCATACCTGATGCACTTCCTTTGCTGGAGACCTATTGGTCTCCTTTCACTTCCTGCAACATCAGGGCCCACTCCCACCTCGGGCTCTTTGCGCTTGCCCTTCCTTTCGCTGGGCATTTCTAGACGATGCCTTTCTAGATGGCGCTTAAACATCATATGCCTATGCAAGCCTTACCTATCTTTCTTATTTGATATCGATTCCTCCCCGATCCTTCCTATACTCAGTTACTGATTTATTTTTCTCCTTTATACTAACCAAATATTTGTCATTTATAAAAAGTAATGTCCTGCCCTGACCGGTGTGGCTTAGTTGGTGGGATCTTGTCTCACAAAGCGAAAGGTCGTGCCAGTTTGATTCCTAGTCAGGGCACATGCCTGGGTCATGGGTTTGTCCCCAGTTGCGGTGTGTGTGAGAAGTAACCAATTGATGTTTCACCTTCACATCAATATTTCTCTCCCTCTCTTTCCCTACCTTCCCCTCTCTCTAAAAATATATTGAAAAAATTGTTATAAAAAAAGTAATGCCCTATTTAAATTTATATGGCATGGAGAATTAGATCATTTTGGACTACAAATATTGCCTTAAATTATTTGGGCAGCTTCTAGGCCAGATTTATGACCCCAAAGATTGCCACAGTTTTTCATTCCATTTGACATGTTCAGACACAGCCAACACGACAGCCCAATTCCAGACACTTCACTCATTTGATGGACGCCGTGCCCATCAATTCAGTTGTTTTACGAGGTTACGTGGGGTCACGTAGAGATGGTAATAGGAGTTGGTGCTTTGCTTCCCGGCTCCACAGCGCGGTGGCGTGTGCTGTCCGGGAAGCCGACCGGAGAGAGGTACCGAGCTGGCCACCTAGGGAGCAATACAGACGAGACTGTTGAGGAAGCGCACATGCAGGCTGGCACCCACAGCCAGTCCGCTTGCTGTTCCCAATCAATGCGAAATTTAAGGCCCTGCGTGTCATGGATTTCTCCCCACCACTGGACAGATCAGAGTTAGAATAAATAGTCAGCAAAAGGGGGCGGGACTGCACTTGATTTTGGTGGGAGTCACCCTTTTTCCATTCATTGTACTTCGGCATAAAGGGCGAGGCCCAAGCAGGTTTCTAGTGGTGAGTGAGTAGGCAAAACACAGAGTCTATTCTTGCATTATTATTTATTAATTATTGTATTAGTTTCCACATGAACAATGGTAAATCTACTTTTTCCCCACCCTGTATTTCCCTGTGTCTTTTTCACCCCGACCCTTCCAACTTTGAATTTCACTGTGTAACTATTTTTTAAAAACTGGCATTTTCATGGAGTTGTAAAGAAGTGCATTTATGTTTGACCATTGGGTTTCTATTTCCTGGAAGACTAGTCCCAATAGGCTTGTTAGGTGCTTGGTTTGACGAGCTGAACCATAAAGTCCCTGCAACTCCAGGACACTGTTCATACTGTCTTCTTGGCGTACGTCATCCTCGATTGGGTGCTGTTCTTTGTTGGAATATCAAAACCCATTTTTCCAAGATGTCCATCAAAAACCTGAGCCTGTGATATATTTTCCTGTAGGAGAATATATCCTCTAAACATAGGCTTAAAATAGCAAAGCATTTTTAAATTTGTTCTAGACCTGCTTTGGGGAAAGTAAACTTTAAACACTTGCCACGCCCAAAAGTGTTTAATGCAAATTATGCAGCTCTCATCTTATATACTTAGAGTTTGCTAATGTTTTCCTGCAGTTTATATCTCTCATTTTGCACCTTTTTTTTTTTTTTTTTTACTATGGAGATTAGGTTACAGAGCACACACAAAAAGTCTGGTATTTTTTTCTCTGTTAAAAAAGTGGCGTGGACATAGGAAATGTATGTGATTTCCAGTGATATTAGCTGTGCCTTGTAGTTGTTTAAAGATGAACGTCCATGCCTTTTTAAAAATGGGAGAACGCAGGCCAATATGTTTTATTTCCTAATACTTCATGTTGGCCGATAACCCAAGAGTGGTACATAGCGTGTGTGTCTGAGATAAACGAAAGAAAAGTAGTAGAGGAAAGACACCAAAATACGAGGTTTGAAACCCTTTTAATAAATACCTCCCATCAGGGTTACTGTGTTAAAGCTACAGTCATATTCACGTCTATGCAGTGCCAAGAAAAATTATTAAGAGGGAAAAACGCTAATGTCGTCAGTGTATTAATGTCAAGTTGATGCGACAGGGAGCATGATGGTACGGATTTGACACTCATGTGGTGACTTACCTGTCACCATTCCGGGAACCCTCTTGGGGTCACATGTGGGTAGGATGACATGAAAACGTGCTGGGGAGATTGCTGAGCACGGGGCGGTTTTCACGGGTACCACGTCGTGGGCCTTTCCAGACAGAACACGGCTCAGCCCTCTCCTCCCCTGGGAGGAGGGTCCCCCAGGGTCATCCAAGGAAATGAACAGCAGGAATCGGGTGAATGACAGCTCTGGGGAAACATGGGTGGCACTCCCTAGAACTCATCAAGATATCCCAAAGGGTTGACATTTTCTTTTTTAAGATTTTATTTATTTATTTTTAGAGAGAGGGCAAGGGAGGGAGAAAGAGAGGGAGAGAAACATCAATGTGTGGTTGCCTCTCACATGGCCCTCACTGGGGACCTGGCCTGCAACCCAGGCATGTGCCCTGACTGGGAATCGAACCGGGACCCTTTGGTTCCCAGCTGCGCTCAATCCGCTGAGCTACACCAGCCAGGGCCCAAAGGGTTGACATTTTGAAGAAGTAATGCTTTTTGACATTATTTTTATGGAATGCTTACTGTGCATCAAAGATTAAAATCCTCTGTCTCATTTATTCTCAAAATGAGGTTAAGTTAAAGAAGCTAAGTCTTAAGGGTAAGAAGGGTAAGTGCCTTACTCAATGTCATAGACACAGACTATGGCGTGGTGATGGCCAGAAAAGGCATGGGGGCTGGGTGGAGTTGGGCAAAGGGGGGCGGGAAATGGGGACATCTGTAATGGTGTCAACAATAGAAAGTAAACAAAACAAATGAAAATATGAATGAATCGTCTGGGCTCCAGTCCAGTCATTGTAGTGATTAGTTTTTTCTTTTTTAGAAAAGTTTTATTTATTTATTTTTAGAGAGGGGGAAGGAGGGAGAAAGAGGGAGAGAAACATCAATGTGTGGTTTCCTTTCACACAACCCCTACTGGGCGTCTGACCCTCAACCCAGGCACGTACCCTGACTGGGAATCGAACTGGCAACCCTTTGCTTCGAAGGCCAGCACTCAATCCACTGAGCCACACCAGCCAGGGCTAAGCTATCAAATATTTTTGTTTCAGAACAAGAGAGTTTTATGGACTTCAGAGAGGGTTGATTCTACAAATTTTCACATTATTGTGTTTCACATTCAATCAATATTTCTATAGTCCCTGTGTGTGTGTGTATGTGTGTGTGTGTGTGTGTTTGTGTGTGTGTGTGTGTGTGTACATACAAGTTCTCTTCCAGTGTGGGAAAAACTCAAGTCTAGGTAAATCAGTAAAGGCAGGTGTGAAGACGGCTATGATAGAGGTGAACACAACTAACCCAGCTTCGAGAGCGAGGGAATGCTTTCTCAAGGGCATTTCCCAGCAGTCATATCCTGCCCATCCTCAGGTGAAGAGGAACTAGTGTTTCAGACAGGGGGATGGGATTTACAGGGGCCCAGAGGCAGGAGGAGGAAGACGGTGGGTCCTGGGAAGTCCGAGTCCAGTATGGCTAACGCAGGGAGTGAGGAGGCGTTAGGGGGTAATAAAACCAAGGGATGCCGATCCAGTAGGGACCTGGGAGGAAGAGTGAGTATGGCCAGGTCATCACCATTGAATATGCAGGGTATGTACCTATGTCTGGAAGTCAGTAGGCTGCTCTGAAGGGATTCAAGTGACAGGTTGACATGAAGCATGGTGTTCTGGAAGCTTACCCAAGCTGTGGCCTGCAGATTAATAAAGAAAGCCATGGAAAACTGTTGAATGGCTATTGTAGTCATGGACTGGCTCTGATGTCCTATTCTCCCATAAAATAAACAATAAAAGTAGACAATAAAAGCCAGGAAAATATGATTGAACAAAATTGAATTAATATTCTTCTGATTGGGTACATCTGAAAAGTTCATCAGGCTGCGTGCGATCTCTGTTGGCAACTTAGAAACCATTCAAATATTTGGGGCCTTTAAGCTTTGCTTTGAATATGGAAATTTCACATCTTTGAGATATATTGAGTTAAGCTAAACTAAATGAGCACTTTCAGTCATTCACAGTTGCAGTCGAGTTAATAAAACGTGACAAATAGTTTGCCTGTGTGCGCGCATGCACGTGTGCATAAAACCTTAGAACTGTAAGAATCTGTTAAATGCTATGATTATGAGCTCAGACAAAAGGTGGGTTTCAAAGTGGCTTCATTTATTACTGGCTTTATTTGAAAGGAAAAAAATAACTTTGAGACTTGGTTCACTGAGCTACGTCTTGGGAACGTGATGTGACTTTTTAGAAAAAAAAAACTACTGGAAATCTTCCTTAGATGTCCCTATTTTTTGACTGTTTTGTGAACAGTGAATAATTACTTGGTAGCATGTGTTTCTCCAGGGGAACGCAGGAGGAAAATAGAGCCCTTAGTGTGAGTCCGAAAGAAGGAGTGTGTTTTTGTCATATCATTTTCACAGTAGGAAGGGACCGATGTCACAAGCCCTTTGCTCGTGGAGGAGGTCCTCCTGTGGAAAGATCACGTGGAGGGAAGGAAAGTCGTGGTCCATTTTATGTATTATTTACCTTTGTGCAGTCCGACGAGAATTGTGGGGCTGCCTCCTTTTCTCCTCAGAATTAAGGCTTTTGTGTCTGTGTTCCTATGCTGGGGTCTTTAAACTATTCAGAGGTACTTTTCCTAATGGCTTCAGAGCAAGAAGATAAGATAAAACAAACAGATAAGATGCTGTGGTTTTCAGAAAGGGTCTCCTTCAGAGTCCTGTATACCGGCAGCCTGAATTGAGTGTAATTGAAAACAAATATAAACATCAGAGATCAATGAACAGCCTCAAGATCATCTTTATATATGATATTTATGTTTTAAGTTTCTTTTTGCAGGTTGCTTTATTTCTGGGGAATAGCAAGGAGGGTGGTGGAATGCTGAAAGCCTCGCTCTGATATGTGCACAGACTTTAGGAGCATCCTTTTTTTTTATAACTTTTTTTTTAATGTTGTTCAACTACAGTTGTCTCCCTTTCCCCCTGCACCACCCATCCCTGCCTCCCACCCTCCTACCTACCCTCTTTGACTTTGTCCATGTGTCCTTTATACATGTTCCTTGATGGCCCTTCCCCTGTTTTCCCCCATTATCCCTCTCCCCCTCCCCTGATTACTGTCAGTTTGTTCTTTATTTCTATCTCTCTGGTTCTATTTTGCTTGCTTGTTCGTTTTGTTGATTAGGTTCCACTTACAGGTGAGATCATCCTTAGTTTGCTTTCAGTGCGGAGTTCCTTCCTCTGCATCGTGTGAGTGAGAACACAGCCCCCGATTGGTCTGTGAGGGAGAAGGCCTGAGGACCACTTAGCCCGGTGACTGGCACATACTCGACTCTCTGGACAGCGAAGCTGTTCCAGTTGTTACTCTCCTAGTTTTATCTCAGGAGAAAAGACAATAGTAAGAATGGTCAGGTGCCCTACTGGCCTGAAAAGGTCGGCCTTTGCAAGTAGGGCCATTGTAAGAAAGGTTCTCAACTGCTGTTACTGTTCTCTGAATATTCCATGGCTGAACTAAAAAGCGTCATATTTGATAGAGTTAATGATCCCTTCGAAACATCGAATTTCCATAAAGAAAAGGTTTTTTTCTTTCTTCCTAATAATTAGAAACGATGTCTACTCTACTGGGTTGTATGTCGATGTTCATTCTGAAGCTTGATGAAATAGGTGGATGGTCTTTATTGATAAAGGAAAGTACATTAGTTACACTGTAGGAGGCAAACCACTTAAAGCCTTATCCGCATATGTTTGTGCACATCAAAGTCAGTGCCCCCAAATTTAATCAGCAAAGGAAGTGACCAGACGCACACTGCTCTCAGGCCTTCATTCACAGATTCTATAAAAGACTGAAAGTTATTGTGAAGAATATTCATGGAAATTGTGATTTTCAAAGAACAGCACGGTTGCAGACCACTTCTACTCTGTGTGATAAACCCTGGTGATCACACCTTTACTCTCAAACCAGCCCCGTTTTTGTCCTCTTCAAGTCCTCCCAGAAAGAGCCTATTTATGAAACCTACCGTGTTTGAGATTGGATGGCAATTCTACTTTTTTTTAAAGAACTGAAACTTTTCCAACCTAAAATATTGGTGCTCACTTTCAGCCAGAAGTGATTTCTTTTCCTTCTGAACAAAACAGGGTTTTGTGAATCTTCTCAAATACAGGCGCTGCCTCCTACGTACTTCCTGGGGCGTAGTCGCTTTTTCGTTTAGAATCTCAGTATTTGAGGTGAAGACTACATCTCAGACATGCTCAGTGATACACTGGCCAGCATATGGCCTTTTCCGAAATTTTAAATTTTTGCATAAAAATAGAAAGCCAGTAGAATGAAAGTGTATTAACTGATGTGGATTCTGAAGTCTGCTTTTGTAACAATGCTTACATCTCATGATTCATGGTTTTACCCTCTGAGTGAATTAAATGATACTAGGTTGTCGGTCAGGAAATTTGAAGGTCTAAAAAATTCATTTGTCCTTTTATGCCTGGCTCATTTCATGCGATGTCATGTTCTGAAGGTCCGTCCATGTTGTAGCATGTATCAGAACTTCATTCCCTTTTATGGCCAAATCATTATTACACTCTACTACATTCTGTTCACATACTGATCAAAACTTGGGTTAGCGCCACCTTTTGGCTGTTGTGAATAATGCAGCAATGAAGAGTGACATGCAGGCATGTATTTAAGTCTCAGCGTTCAATCCTTGGGGTATATGCCTAGGAGTGGAATTGCTTGGTCGTAGGTACTTCTGTGTTTAATGTTCTGAGGAACACTTTGATATTATATGAAATATCTAAAATAGGCAAATTCACATAGACAAAAAGTAGAACAGAGATTACCAAGGGTTTAGGAGAGGGGTAAGTGAGGAGTTAGTGGGTACGGCATTTCTCTTTGGGGTGATGGAAAAGCTTTGGAAATATTGAGTTGGCCAAAAAAGTTTGTTTGGTTTTTCCCATGTGATGGCTCTAGTAGTGCTTAGCTGTTTTAAACTTCATTTGAAAAAATTTGATAGACTGTATTGTGATAGCTGTCACATCAGCGTGCATGATAAAAACACTTATCAGAACTGGTGAATTTTCGTGTAGTCATTTTAATATTGAAGATGGAAGAAAAGATGCAACATTTTTGGCATATCATGCTTTATTGTTTCAAGAAAGGTGAAAAGACAACTGAAATGCAAAAAAGATTTGCGCGGTGTGGAGAAGATGCTGTGAGTGATCGAACGTGTCAAAAGTGTTTTGTGAAATTTTGTGCTGGAGATTTCTCGCTGGACGATGCTTGCTCCACAGTCGGGTGGACCAGCAGAGATTAATAGCAATCAAGTCAAGACATTAACTGAGAATAATCAATGTCATACCATGTGGGAGAGAGCCAACACACTCAAAATATCCAAATTAATAAAGTTATTGGTGAAAATGAAAAAATGTGTTTTTTATTTTACGGAAAAAGCGAGATGGACTTTTTGGCCGGCCCCACAGGTGGTGGTGGCGGTCACCCAACACCGTGGATGTGATTATGCTCCTGAATCGTACACTTTAAAATGGTTAAAATGGCAAATTTGATGGTGCGTCTGTTTATGATGTATAAAAATGAAAAGTATACTATGCCAAAACCAATGAATTGTCTACTTTAAATGGCACTGTATGTGAAGTATATTCCAATAAAGCCGTTTACTGCATCAGGTTTCCCCGAAGGGGAAGTTTAAGGTCCCAACCTTATTTCCTACCGATCACTTCCTGGTGGTGGGAGGGGCTGGAATGAATCAGATTTGGGGAATTCGTGCTTCTACCACCAAGTGGATCTTCATGAGACACTGCAGTGCTACCTAAGGGGAGAAAAAGAACGTGATCACTCATCTCCAGGGGCTTTCAATCTAAATTTTGCAGTATGAAGCAATGCCCATGAGGTTACTCTGGCAAATCTAGATGTTGGAAATCAACAAATTATACATCAATACATCCATGCATGCCTGCACCCATAACACAGACACACCCCCATCCACACAAGTATAGGCTTATTTATATGCAGTACTTTGTAAATAACATCAGAGAGCACTCGATACAAGGGCATTATATTTTGTTACTATTCTTTTAACATCTTCTAACTCCTCTTTGTACATACAATGTGGCTTAGTAACTGCTCATTTACAATATTTATGCGTAACATCCATCCTGGATTTGAATCTTCAAAATCACTTGTGTTTAGATTGTGAAGAGTTAAGTGGTAAATCTAGTAGAAGTTAATGGAATATGTACAGATGCTGGCTTTCACTTTCATGGCAAACATGCCATTACTTAGAATAATTAAAGATTTATAAATTGTAATAGAGATGCATCCGAATGTTCGTACAATCATAGATAGGTTATATTAAGTTCTAAATCTACATATATACACATTCACATATATATTATATACACCTATAAATGTATGTATATATGCATGCAAGTATTCTGCTTTGTTATTCCATAATTTGATTCCTGATTAGAGATACTTTGCCTTTGAAAATGTTTTGGTTGCTCTTGCCCCTGCTGCCCCACCCAAGTGGTAGGGAAGCATTTCCAGTGATAAACAGATTTGAAAAGTGGAATAGCAAACGACTTCCTCTGTTCAAAATGCTCATTTTTATATTAGATTATTTGTCCGATTATGTTTTTCTTCTTTTTAATTTATTTTCCAGCTGCTCCAGTTGATGTACTAAAAGCACTAGATTTTCACAATTCTCCAGAGGGAATATCGAAAACCACGGGCTTTTGCACACACAGAAAGAATTCGAGAGGGTCAGATACCGCTTACCGAGTTTCAAAGCAAGCGCAGCTCAGTGCTCCCACGAAACAGTTATTTTCAGGTATGTTCCCTTCATTCACCATGGCTACAACTACCGTGTTAAGTCTTACTATTTTTTTTATCATGCTCTATGATGAACAGTTATAGTGGGGAATATGTATATTTTTTATATGTTAGACAACAAATAGATTGCGGTCTCCAAGGAAAATAAGTAGCGATTTAATAATTGTCCATTTGAAGTCAGCACAATCACAGAACATACACTTACTTGAAAATTGAATAATGGGGTATATTATTTCAAGATGGTGAAACTTGAAGCCCACATGATGTCTAGCTCATTTTTGCATATAATCATGCAGAACTTATTCATCGGGGAGCACGTGGCAACTTCACCCTCAATGACCACCCGAGTTGACTTAATGAATATGTGGATTTGGACACACTTAACAAGTGTCTTTCTGAAATTGGTTTCTGTTGAAAGAAATATGTCTTCAGCAGATGTTATAAAAAAAGATGATCCTGTATTATTTTTGGATGCTGTTCCTATCTCAAGTATAATAAAAGTCATATCTCATAGTAATAGTGAGATGTGGGACTAGGGATTTTATTCTGTACATGGGAAGTTTTCATAGTGGTATTGGAAAATACTTGGTGACTATTTTTACTTTCCATGAAAGCACTAATTGACCTAATAAATGAATTCTCTAGAAATCCTAATAGTGTAGGAAAAGGGAGTCAAGGGATGAAATTTTTGAACATCACATTTTCTAAGCAGGTAACTTGTGGCAAGCGCTTGGCTGCTATTGGATATGTGTTGATTGCTTGTTCTTACAACTTTACTAAGTTGAGTGTTGCCACCCTGATATAACAGAAGCAGAATTTGAGTTTCACTGAAGTTCTCTAACTTGTCCAAATTACCTGGGGTTAATATTTTTTCCAGGTCTCATCTGTTCTTAAGGCCAGTATTGTTTTTATTTTCAAGTATATTTTTTGTGTTTGTTTGTTTTTGTTTTGGTGCTTTGGGACCATCTCAGAAACAATTAATTATATTATTCCTTCATATTATATTCTACCGTCTGCACCTGAAGGAAACTTAGCTCTTCATTTTCACATAAAATTGTTTCCTAACAATAGAATAATTATAAATCAAGGGAATAAAAATTACAAAACAAGGCAGTATGTTTTTTATGGAAGGACATTTTGAAGTACACATATTTTTGAAACACATTTATTTTGATAAATTATTGATTTTTCCACACTACTTCTAGTTTTGAAATCATTTTTTGGAGACAAAAGTAATAAACTGCAAGTATAAAGAATTTCAATGCACAATTTTTGTGGCTTTGAATATGAAAACAATTAAAATAGTTATTAAATCCATAAAATATTTTTAAAATCAAATTAAGAAGTTTTAAATAGTTAAAACTTTAAAACTTCTAACTATTTAAAAGTTTTGGGCGTTGGGGGTGGGAGACAGTCTGCCTTCTTGAATTTACGATTGAATTGACCAAGTATCTAATCGTTCTGATTTATAATGACATAAGCTTCCTTAATTAATGAAACTGCATTACATGGTAGGCAGAACTGATCAGGAACTCTTTTGCTTTCAAAGAGATGACTAAAATAATATTTTGTTCTATTGTGTCCTTACACTGCCTCATTGGAGAGGTGAAGTGTGGCCTCAGCCTAGGCAAAGGCAGAAAATGCAGTCTTGCACCCAAAGTGGGACTCCCGTGTTTTTTTTAAAGTGCTCACTGCGTGTTTGATGTTGGACTCGGCATCATGATCTTTCTCCTAACTTTTAATTTAAGTTTATATCATTATTGTGCTTTAAACGAGTGGCTTTAAACTTGGAATATAGCTTGAGTAATTATTGCATGAATAGCTTAACAGAGATTCCTCTCCGGTTGTTTTCAAACCTGTATCGTTATTACTATTTGATCTTAGGTGACTTAGGAAGGCCACAGTTAAAGTTCAAAACCTAGTAGGGTGATCTACGAGTGATTCGGAAATTTGGATTCTGACTCTTTGGACTTCTTTTCTCAGGAGGGACTTTTCCAGAAGATTTTTCAATATTATTTACAGTAAAGCCCAAAAAAGGAATTCAGTCTTTCCTTTTATCTATATATAATGAACATGGTATTCAACAAATCGGTGTTGAGGTCGGGAGGTCGCCGGTCTTCCTGTTTGAGGACCACACCGGGAAGCCCGCCCCGGAAGACTATCCCCTGTTCAGGACTGTGAACATTGCCGATGGGAAGTAAGTAACAACAATCCTGTGTTTCGGCCGAAAGCCATTCTCGCATTTGATGACTTCGACAAGAGTTGGAAAAGCATGATACGGTTCTTCTACAAACAGTACAATATCTAACTGTACATAGTTTACCTTCTGGGCAGACAAGGAACAATAAAAATGACTAGTGAAGTGTATATCGTGTGGTGATCAGTGAGAGAGAAACAGGGCGGGGACCAGGTTGGGGACCCACACAAAGACGGTGACATGTGAAGGAGGCTGGGGACTTGTCATGCTGGTAATTGAAAGCCTGCCATTCCAGGAGGAGAGGAGGCAGACCCGGGGTGGCTGATGGGTCTAAGCAAGGTCAAGGGAGCCCGCCTGCCAGGAGCAGAGAGGGTGATGGGAATGAAGAAGTCTCGGGAGGTTGGAGGGGATGACACATTGCAGATGGTTGTTAGCACTTCGGGTTGTACCCGCAGTGACACGGGAAGTCACTATAGACTTTCTGAGTGGAGGAATGATCTGCTTGCCTTTTACCAATCAGATTAATATTGATGTGCATCGGTGCATTGGAAGCCTTATATCATACTTGATATGTGCTACATTTCTAAACACTTTATACACGGTTAAATCATTTAATTTTGCACAGCTCTTAAGAGGAAGGTAATGTTAATAGCCCATTGTACAGATAAGGCAACTGAGGCACAGAGAGTTTGGGTAACTTGCCTGAGATCATACCTTTGGAGAGTGGCAGAGACAGGTAGTATTTTCAGAAAGTTGTCCAAGTCTCCAGGAACTACAACATTTTCCTGAAAATCGTGCTGACATGTGAGGTCTGTGCTCTGAACTTACCGCCTCCCATTTAGGGAGCAGCTGAATTCACATCAGTGCTTATTAGATTGTCTTGGCATTTAATTGCTGAATCTAGGCTTATCAAAATCGGTTTATCTGTGTTACGACATTTGGTTATAGATTTGAGAAGGAAATAGCAGTGCAGGTGGGGGAAAAAATCTGCACTCAGCGTATCTTTGTCAGAGCCTTAAAGGAAACAATGTCTTGGTGCCAGAAAATACTAAGCTTTCATGAGTCACTTACATTATTCTCCTTAACACTTGATATGAAAAATGGTGATAGGTCAATGATGAAATTAAATCAGGGTAAGGAATGTAGGATGCACCTTTTCGATAGGGTGATTCACTTTGATATGGTTACACTGAGCAGATACAAGTTGGAGGGAAGGAGTGAGCTACGCAGGGCTGTGCAGGAAGAGCATTCCCGTAAGAGCAGAGATCTGCAGGGCACAAGGAGGAGGCAGCGGTGTGTCTGGAGTGCAGGAATCAGAGAACAAAAATTTGGACATGAGGTCAGAGAAGGCCAGAGGACGACCCTGGTGAGGTAGGGTAGGGACTTCAGCTGTCACTGGGACTATTCAATGGTTTTTAGCAGGGCAGAGACTTGATCTGACATTTTTAAGTGGCCACTCTGTTTGCCGGAGAGCGGAAGCAGAGACGGGGAGAGGTCTAGGAGGAAGAGACACTGGGTTCTGTGTATACTTTGACCATAAGAACTGACCTGGTTTTCTGAGGATAGGAAGGTGTCATTTGAGAAGAAGAGAATAACTAAGAACTCTAAAATTAAGTGTTCACTTAGTATTATGAGTATTACATATGATATCATAGTTTGACACATCATTATTAACAGATCTGAAGTTAATTCACCAAAAATAGCAAATTGATGGTCCTAATTGGCATTTAACCATTGAAGTCATTTTTATTTTCTGTTGACGAAAAGCACATACCTACAACAGTGAGCATGGCTTCAGCTAGGACATGGCCTCTCAGGAGAACACTGTGTAAATGTTACCGTCACAGGATTAGGTTCCGAACGTCGGTCCTGGCTCAGTTCCAATGACGCAGACGCCTGTGCTAGTTGAGTGCGCTGTGGAAAGACCGAAGATTATGTGTATATGGAAATGCACTTGGTCCTCATCAGTCACCGTGCCAAGTCACATGAAACACATTTTAGGCCGGCTCCTGCCGCTTTTTGGGTACTTTACTTTATGGATCGAGTCCTAGACATTTCTGGAATATTAATCTAGCACTTTTCATTTGGAAAAAAAAAATTAAAGTATAAACCAGAGTGGCTTGCAAAATCCAGTGAGCTTCACTCGGTGGTTACGTTAGCAGCAGGTACTGTGAAGAAGCCACCATATTACGGTATGGCAAGGGCATGCTGTTTCCAAAGGGCTGTTAACGGCTGTCAGCACAGCCCTGAATTAGCTGCAGCTGGAGCTTCGCCGTGAGTCGAGACTGTCCCCTCCACGCATGCATGGACTGTGCTTTCTTTCAGCGTTTCCACTTCCTGCCAGCCCTGGAAAGAAGGAGAGAGATTGTGTGTCCGTCTTGGCTCATGCCCACAGTAGTGATCTATAACCGTCTTGAAATTAAAATGGAAAACTAAAACGAGAGCACTTGAAATACACGTGAATAAAGACAGAGAAGCACATTGTGTTGCGCAAAGAGGACGTTCCGTGGCTCCAGATGGAACGGCCATTCAATTAGTAGACGTACCTTTTTACAGTCAATCTCCGGGGATCTTGAGAGCAGAAGGGTTTTTTTTCCCCCTCTTTTTCTTTTTTCTTTCTTTTTCCTAAGTGGCATTCCACTTTGGAAGAAAGCATTTACGTACATGGACACAATGACTTAGCCCATATCCCACCCCTAATCTCTATCAAATACCCTCGTTCGGACATGAGGAGATTGAGCTTTTGTAGCGACCACAAAAAGGGAGGCAGAGGATGGTACTTCCTTATCAGCAAGAGCAGCCAGTGCTGCTGTGAGTCTTACCCACGTGTGTCCTCGAATGTCTGGGGCTGTTCTGGGTAAACAGTGAGCAGTCACCTGCCAGCTGATCGATCCCTCGATGAGCCTACACTTTGTACAATTTCAGCTTGCTTTCACCATTTAAAAGGCCTTGTATTTTTAACGTGGGTCATGGTCCGGCAGCCCTCTCTTGGAGGCTCAGAGAAGAATCACTTGGCTTTTTCAGGTGGCATCGGGTAGCAATCAGCGTGGAGAAGAAAACGGTGACGATGATTGTGGACTGTAAGAAGAAAACCACAAAACCACTGGACAGAAGTGAGCGAGCGATTGTGGACACCAACGGAATCACAGTGTTTGGAACAAGGATTTTGGATGAAGAAGTGTTTGAGGTAAAAATAAATTGAACTTTCTTTTCAGGCCAAGGTGGTCCAATCCAGCACACGGAGTCCATAGCAGTAACAGTTGATACGTTCTGAAAGCGGAGTGGAAAACTGTATGGGGTGACCTACTTTCTTCCCCCGGTGGGTGTAGCGGTGATGTTCTCTATTGTTTGGTAGGAGAATGAGCAGACAATGGTGACTTCAAGCCCTGGGAAGCGTTTACAGAGATTGGTTGATTTGGACACAGACACGCTATTCTCCTGGGAAGGGCAAATGACTTTCCTCTTAGTCCTTGGCATTATTTTCTTTAGAGAAAAGAACATTTTCTTCACTTCCTTCTCCGGGAGATTAATTTAGAAAAATGTACAAGTCAGGTATTCTGCCTTTCTCTGGTCTTCGTCCATGATTCCAAGGTACAATCGAGATGGCAAAGGGGAACGTCTCCTGTTTAAAATCACTTTTTAAAATAATGCAGAGGTCATGGGGAAAAGCTCCCTTCCAATTGTAATTCCCCAATTATGATAACTGCATTCTTTCTTTTAGTCCTTCAATCACGGGACCTGGTGACTTGTGCTTTAATTTCCGTTTAGTATTTAAATTATCCGTAGAACAAACAGACCTGGTACCTGACCTCATAAAGGGATGCACTTCAGAGACATTGCTCTGATGATTGTTTTTATACAATTTCTAAGTCATTTAGTCTTCAAAATGTGACAAAGTAAAGCTATGTAAGATACTACAGGTTCATAGACAAGTTTTACATAGAATACATTTTTTGATATGTGAATGTATATGGCACATATATGTACTTATACATATATATCTTCACATACACACAGATGGTATGTATTTTCATAATAAGAACAATGTAAATTTTGTAATGATCAAGATCATATATCCAAAGTCATTATACATAAAATTCAAGTCTTATTTCCTAAATTGTGTTACTGCATAGACATACAAAATTTCAAAATGCTTAGTCTTTTTCACTTGAAAACATAATATGAAGAAAATAAAGAATTTAAAGATACATATTTTAAAATCAGAATATAATGTTCTGACTCCTTTTGTGAAACTAATTCAGCTTCTATGAATTCGGCATCAATATATCTTTTCCTAAAAATGTATTCAACTAGTTTTCAGTTCATTTCGGATTCCATTATGGTACCGATGTAGATTTCTGAATCTTCGCAACTGAATGTGTAGAAATTAGACCAGAAATGACAAGGGGAAGCAATGGTACCATGTATGCATTATTTCAGTGTTAGGTTGAGAGTTGCAAGAAATCAGATGATATAAAAAAACACCAATGATTCATTCGCCTGGAAACTGGAAATGTCACTTCTTTGGAAAAAGTGTCGTTTCGATTTAGATGCAAATTTTACTGTATGTAATTTTGTCCACAGACTACCCTGCGTTTATAGAATGGTACTATTGTAGCAAAAATGCTAAAATGGACCTATTGGAATTGCAATCGGAAGACTTTGAGGAATACAACGACAACAAAAAGAAAAGAGTAAAAGTGAAAACAGTTTAAAAAGTATGACAAATTAGTTTATTTGGAAGTGGTCCAATGAATATATAGACCCAGAGTTCAGATTACATAATTTCAGTATGGCAGAAGGAATAGAAGAATTGATTCCGGAGTGAGAAGGATCTGATTTTGACTCTCAGCATCCAGCGTAATAGCATTTCTCAATGTCATTCTTTTATGTATGTTTTAATTTCTCCTTCTTTAAATCAGAATAGTAATGTAATCTTCCTCATGCGTATTTATTTAAAAAACAAGTTTATATATGGAAGATGCTTAAAATACCGGTATTCGATTCATATGGATATATATTATATGTTAACTTAATCATGCATTGGTAGACACATTCTTTAGTCATTATTATAAGAAAATATCCAATCAGCCCTAATCAATAGCCTTAGTTTCTTGTAGCTTGATAATATACTTCAAAGACATCAAGAAAAGCTAAAGTAGAAGAACCACATTGCCTGTATTCATTATCAATAAAATTACTTTTGGAGTATTTTAAACAGGAAATTTCTTTACTAAATGTCAAGTTGTAGCCATTATAACTTCAATTTTTCAAAGCATTGCTATTTCAGTCTTTTTTTAAATGAATCAAAACAGATTATTACCGGTATTTTATATTTTCAACAATGATCTGCCTTTTCAAAGATTCTTTCTTTCTTTTGAAGAAATTAGGGAAATACCCAAAAGTTTCTTCCCGCAATATCTGAACCCGTGTGTTCTTTAACCTTAATCCCAGGCAATCACTAATTGCTTTGATCACTGTAGCGTACTTAACTTTTCTAGATTTTTTATGTATTTTAAATTTATATAGATTTTAGATTTTTCTTCTTTTCTAATATATGCATGCAATGCGTATATTAAACCTTCTTTAGGATAACGGCTTTTGCCGTATCCTATATATTTTGATAAGTTGTATTTTAATTTTCATTTCAAAACTCTTTTAGAATTTTCAATGAGCTATTGCCTTTGACTCACATGTTATTGAGAGGTATGCTGTTTCTTCTCCAAGTTTGTTGGACTTTCCAGGCATCCTCCAGTTATTGATTTCTAGTTCAGTTTCACTGTGTTCTAAGAGCAGTTAGTATATGATTTTGTTATTTTAAGTTTTTGAAGGTCTATCTCGGTGAATGTTCCCTGGGAGCTGGAGAAGAATGTGTAATTTACTGTTGTTGGGTGACGTGATCTCTAGAATTCAGTTATATCCGATTGACTGAGAGTGCTGTTGAGTTCAAATGTGGCCTTACTAATTTTTTGCATTTGGATCTGTCCATCTGTGAGAGCAGGGTGTTGAAGTCTTTAACTGTAGTATTGGATGAACCAATTTCTTCTTGGGTTGTCTTAGTTTTTTCCTCACGTCTTTTGTTGTCCTTCTGTTACGCACATATATATTAATAGTTGCTATTACTTCTTGGACATTTTTCTCCTTAATCATTAAGTAATATCTTTGATTATTATGGATAACTTTCTGTGCTCTGAAATCTACTGTGACTAAAATTAAACATCGCCCATCTTGCTTTCCTTGATTAGTGATAGCTTGGTGCATTGTTCTCCGTCCCTGTACTTGACTCTATATGTATCTTTGTATTTAAAGGAGGTTTCTTGTAGACAACATATATTTGGACCTTGTTTTTTCATCCATTCTGGCAAGATACATGCAGTTACTTCTAACAGGGGATCTCACTGCTTTCATGCAGAAATAGTCCCGTGTATCTATAGGACAGTATCTTATAGTAGAGGTTTTATTAAACCTAACATTTTTCTCACTGTAATTAGTTTAGAAGTTGTCAGATTTTATCTAGACTCAGTGTTAATAATTATTTACAGAGTTGTGTCGGCAAATATGATTTGTCTCTTTTGACTTGGCTGTTTTAGGAGCTACTTAAGTTTTCGTACCAATCGCATGTATGACTAGACCAAGCTATGATGTTGGTTTAACGTGTTCTCTGAGTGTTATCCGTCACCACATCTGAAAGGAGCACCTGCTTTCGTCTGTTCCACGCGTGATCACATGCCTCCCTGCTGCATGCTGAGCTAACGTAGCAGGTGTGCTGAGGGACGGCGCACAAAAGCGTGCCACATTATTTATGGCCACGCATTGTTAACCTGTTGGGCATTTTCTCTCTTCTCCTTCCCAGACATCCCTGGGCTTGATTGCGCAACAGCTGTGCGGCGTCCTGCACCAACGGTGCACAAGAAGGCGCCATGCACTTTATTTTCTCCCTTTTATACATTTCATCTCTGTGTAGATTACACTGGTGCAATTGATACCTGTCTTCCTTATCTTTAGTCTGTCACAATTTTTTTAACTGCTCAAAGAATGAGGCCTCTGCATGTTGTTTTATAATTATCTATTAATGTGTAGTTGTCTTATTGGACTCCCAATTCCTCGAGAGCAGGCTTTATACCCTGTGATGGTAGATGTTCCAGGAGCAGAATCCAGAATCTACACGTGGTAGTGTGGTTTTTAGAGCCAATGATGAGTAGTGAGCAGAGGAACAGGTGCTGTACAGGAGAGGGACTCAGGCTTGGTCAGAATGGCCTGCGGGGGGGAGGGAGGGGAAGGAGGGCTCTAGGTTCGCATTTGCCACTTGAAAGTTGGGTGTTTATTAAGTAGTCGATCACTCCCTGTCAAAGTGGAATAAATGCTATATGCTAAACATTGCGCTTAAATAATTGATGTAGGAAAATAAATAGTTGTGATAAGATATGATTGTGTCATAATAAATACATGGACATGTGAAGCCGGGGAATGAAAACTGTATCCAAGAGGCTGAAGTGTAAAAGGACATTTAACTCTGGCTGGGTGGCTCAGTTGGAGCATCGTCCTGGACACTAAAAGGTTGTGGGTTCAATCCCCGGTCAGGGCACATTAAGAGGCAACCAATTGATGTTCTTCTCTCACATCAATGCTTCTCTCCCTGTCTCTTTCCCTTCCTCTCTGTCTAAAATCAATAAACATATCCTTGGATGAAGATGAAAAAGAAAAAATATTTAAAGGTGAGGGCATGCACAAAAGATGACAGTTTGGAATGAAAACAGCAGATGTGGGAAATGCGATTTCCTTTGGGCGTGGTGGGGCCTATGTGTGGACGGCCCTCTGCAGCTGCCAAAGAAGCTGAAGTTTAAACCATTGCCCATGAGAAAGTTTCTTAAGTAGCAGACATAAAAACTCAGATCTTTAAAACATTCTTTGTGTGGCAATGGAGCTAGTCTAGAAGGGGGAGAATCTGACGGAAAAGAAAAACAACCCCTGATATATTGAAATATTAGTTCAGACAGAAGGACTTGGAGACAAGGCCATGCAGTGGAGATGGGGCGGGGGTCTGGCTTTGGGACACTAACCTGGGGGGGAACGCTAACCTGGGAGAGGACGCACAGGTTCTGGGTTTGGGGGAGGGAAGCTTACTATCTCAGACATCCAGCTTGGACACATAGGTAGTAAACAGGTGATGTTTCCTTCTTCCAACCATGAACTATTTGGAATTTTAGCTGAATTTAAAAGGCTTTCATTCTCCTTTTTTTAAAAAAATAAAATAACATTTTCATTTGCGTTTAACAAAGCTTTCAATTTGCTAAAATACCATACGATTATCTTGGACACAATAATCCTGTTTTGACATCTTTCTATACTCTCTGAGTTCTACAGTGAACACAGTTAATGTGAAATGAATATCAGCTCAAAAAGTATAAGAATGGGAAAGATTATTTGAAGTATTGTTTAAGTCAGTTTTTAAGGAACTAGGTGTTTTCGAGGCACGGCCTAGTGCGTTTCTGTGTACACCGTGGTTATTTAAAGTTCTTAGAAGAGTAGCAGGCGCTGCAGGTGACGTCTACGTACTTCTCTCTTAATACAGCTGTGTTATCTGTTCCTCGGGTACATGGCAGGAGCCTTTTCACGCTGTCCTGGCTTCTGTCCTTCGCATCCATCTGCTCTCTCAGCTGCAAGCCTAGAACAGCAAGCGTATTCTGGTCCAATACACTTAGCTGAAGGAATGACTGAGTGAAAGACAGATGTCACCTCTTGACTTAGGGTGGCATTTCATGTCATTAGAGGACAGGTTAAAGTCCTCTCATTATTCTGAAGGCTCCTACGTGATCTCGCCACACCCTCTGCCCTTTGCTCTGACCTCAGCCACGCTCCTCGCCCCCTTGCCCTCTCTGGTCCACAAGGTGCGCCTTCCTTGAACACAGCAAACATCTCTGACCTTGGATCTGGGCTCCCGCTGGTTCTTCTGGAAGGTTCTCCCCCAGATGTCTGCACTTCTTTCTCCCCCAGTTGTCTCTGTCTCTGGGTCCTTTGCGTGATCACACTTTGTAACAGAGCATCCCACCTTCCGACCCATCTCCCTTATCTATGCTTCACAGCGCTTAACACTCTCTGACGTACCGCATTTTGCCAATTCCTCTTTCCATGTCTGGAGCCTAAGCTCCAAGAGCTCAGGGGGCTTCGCGCTGTATCCCCAGGGTCTAGAATAGTGCCTGAAAGTTTTTCCTGTCTAAATGAATGAATAGGCATACTTTTTAGCAGTTACTAATTTAAGGGGTATAGATCATCTGTGGCAAAGAAGAAGAACACAGGAGGCAAGGTCTGCTACATGTTCGCTAAACATTTAATTTAATGAACTTATGACTTTGGTGGAATAGAGCCCTGTTGGTAATTATTTTCCAGTAAATAATCCTTCACTGGAAGCATAAGAGAAATAGGCACATCTTGTGGTAGCGTTTTATTCAACTTCAGGCACTTCCTAGAACACTACTGGGTCCACAGTTGTTAGATTAGTAACATAGGAACCCTGCGCATTTTCTTAAAGTAGATTTCACAAGCTGGTTTGGGGACACAGTGAAATACACCGGTAAGGGCCATGTGGGTAGCAGTTCTGTCTCTGATCATGCGGGGTTCCTCATTCAGTGCCGGCTCTGGGGCATGTTTCAGCTGAACTAGAACTCCCGGCATTTTGGCAGCCTTTCCTTTTCCACCCAAAGTCTTCGAGAAGAATCCCGAACTGTGTGGAACGCTGGGAAGGAAACCATGAGGAGAGCTGATGCCCCTGCAAACTGAGGAGTCTAGGTAGACAGAAGCCCAGATTCCCAGTTCATGTTCTGACAATGGTAGGCACTCCTTGAGAATTCTATGCGCTGTTTAAGATTTAATATCAGTCTTGATCCTGAATCTGCAAACAAAAGCTTCTACGAAGACCGCCATACTATTAACAAAGCTCTGATGTCAAATGCGAACCTTAGGGAAAAAATGCTCTAGAATTTTCTTCAGCAAGGCCTTGTATAGTGGCACGTGGTAGAAAAGGCTCCGCGAAACGTCCTTTTATTTCTCTCCTATTACAGTTTTTTTCTGATAGGCTGTCCTTATAGAGTAATGACTTTAGGCTTCTGAACCTCAACTTTTTTTTGGAATTTCTTTTGAGAACAATCGCCAGTGGATTCTCCAGCAGCATGTCCCAAATTTCACAGTGTCCATATACACATTTTCTGGAAATTTTCTGTTCAAAGGTATATTCTTTAATTGCCCTCAAATACTCTAATCTTACACCTAATATTTGTGTACACTTTACACTTGAAAAGTGTATGGGCATGTATTAACTTTTAAAGCATCTCTGGGAAAGATAAGACAAATAATAGTATTCTTAATTTCAGGTGTTGAAATAGAGGTTTGTCATGTTGCATAAACTCAGTGATCTGTGTGTTGAACAAACGCTTGCCTGTGCCTACTGCGTGCAGACCTGTTCTGGAAAGGCGGGAAGCTTAGAGAACAAGCAGGCAGGCCCTGCTCCCATGATGTTTGTACTCGCGTGGATTTTATTGGACAACGTGGCTTGCTGGTTATGTAGAGGACCCTGACTGTGAACTATGAACTGAGCCTTTTGTCTTCTGGTAGAGATAGCGTACCTTCCTGGCAAGTGACTGATTATTTGAATCCTTCAACTTAGTATTTGCGTGAAAGGAAGATACCGCGGGTGGTAGGATAACACCGTTTCCCTCAGCAAGTCTGATGCGCGCCGGAGGAACTGCACTCTCGTTGATGGTAATATTGATTTCGTTGTGCGTCCTTTCTCTTGAAGTCACAGAATCTATCGAGATGTTCAGGGAGGGCTTACCTCTATATGGTCTTTCTCTGACTTCTCACGTGCCCTGTGAGATCACCCTGGTTTTCCAGCAGGAAACAGAATTGACTGAGATGATATCAGAAGTGTGACAAGGAGGTACAGGCATTACTTTCCCAGGGGATTAGGGACCAGATGTGTGAGGAGTGGGTTCAGGGCTCACTGCAGGTGGAGCCTGCAGAGCTCACCTCTTAGCTGGGGTGCTCAGGTGCCAACCGCAGTGGCATCCAGGCAACTGCGGGGACCACCTGCTTGGCCTAAAGTGGTTAAGGCACACAGTGCCTCCTCAAATTAGGAATGTTGTGTAACTGGTTTGCTTTTCATGCGGCAAAAATGCAGTCCTTTCCAAATGCTCCCGTCCCACTAGGGAATTCTGGCTGTCGACTCTGAGAGCATGCGCCCCGTCTTTCACCGCTCAGTAGACAAATGTACAGATGATCTGTATTGTGTCGTGAGAAAAGACGTTTTCACATGGACATTAACAAATAATTTATTTTCAGAATTAAAACATGGAAAAAGATGTATCAATCACTCTATATGCAGACTTTTAAAAATCCTCTTAGGCATGAATATTTCACAAAATGTCCAGCTTTCATTGACTAGACTTCCGTTCCCTAAGGACCTTTGATTGTTACGTGGCGGGGGGGGGTGGGTCACGGGTAGAAGTCAGGAAGTGTGTTCAAAACCTGCCGTTTCAGGGACAGTACCACTGCATGTGGGACTAGAATAGTGAAGGTAGAGACAGGCTACTACCAATGATTTCTTCCCGTCCACTGAGAGGTATTTGTGCTAGCCTTAAAAATAAGCAATAAAAAAGGCGAAACAGTATGTAAAAAAAGTGATCCCCAAATGGCTAATTTATTTGCTTGGGCTGGAGGAGGAAATGGGCCTGTTCAACTCTTTAAACTCTTTATGAAATGACAAAAAGAGTGTGTCATTTTTTCATATTCAAAAGACAGTAATTTAAAATTACCTTAAAAATAAATCCAAAATATTGTGTCAAGCAACAAATAAATATTTACCTGAACAGTTATGGTTAACCATTGATCCAGCCTCTGAATGAGCTGTTTTGGTTATACCTGGATTTCCTCTGCCCTTCTTGTGATCTTGTATTTGTCCCAAGCATGTAACCTGTTTGCGGGTCCCATTACTTGATCATGTTGCATTGAACATGATGGCGATTCAGAGCCTGGTTTTTTTTGTTGCTCATTCTTACAAACCAGCTGCTGTGTTGTCCAGTTCAGGGGATGCTCAGGTGGGAACTGACTCCCACCCAGCCCTGGTGGGTCTCACATAGGATGAGGAGTTGAATCTGACAATTCATACCCTGAACATCGACCCATTGACACGTGACCTTAAAATATGACACCAGTCTTGTAGGACGCTTTTTCCATAACTGGGATTTCTTACACAGGCATAAAAAGCTAAATTTGTTTTAACTGGCGTATTTCATGGAGCGTGATGGAATTATATTGATAGCACAGAAAATAGAAATATCTGGATCTCCTAGAGAGTTATTATTTGTGTATATAAAACAAAACTAAAAACAAAGGCAAGCTGACATCGTTAGAATATGCCCATTACATTTTAGTTTTGAAAGGGCGACATGCTGTGCTACTACTTATATAACTGGTCTAATAAAAATGCGGCAGGAGCCTTTTGCCGTCCACATGGCATTGAGAAGAGCCTCTTCTGTATAGTACGTTCTGTCTGGTTTTCTTACATATGTGTTGCTCTGGACTCACCTTGCCTACAGGCAAATACAAGAGCAGAGACCCAGCTTACAGAGCCAGGCCAGGTGACTGCATCAGCTCTAACCTCGGCTTTGCAGATGCGTAGAAGAGAAGGATGCGGCTTCATACCTCGTATGCTACTGGAACCATTTTACTTGCTACCTTCCCCTTTTTCCAGCTGTGGAAATTTTTATGACTATTGACTCTGAATATTTATAGTCCACTCAACCTGTCAGGATGCTTTTGTTGATCGGCAGACTGTCTCACAATGTGTCATATGATTAACAGGAAAACACTGTAAGATGCCTCCTGGGAGACAGTGCTGTAGATTTTCAACTGAATTTTCCAGGTTCTTTCCAGTGGTGGATTTTATGGCTGCATATTTAACACCTGCAATAAGAATTTATAGTGGAAAGGTTGGCGGGAGTCCCCTTAATGAAGTCAAGTGCCTTAGCTAGAATAGTAAGTACTTAGGAAACCATGATTCCCCTCAAAAATATACTATTTTAAAATGCCATATGCCTATAAGATGGGCAATGCTCTTATGTTTCAGCAGTAGCTTCACCTGGTTCATTGTATTTCCTGCAAGTTAAGGGTAGAGTTAGACTTTTTAGTCTTAGGGAGGACTTCGGATCTGATCTCCCAATGTATGCGCCTCACAAACGATGAATTGGGGTGAGTGACTTGCATAATTCCAAGTAGTTACAGCAAAGCTGAGAGAAATTTCAGGAATCACGATTTCTAATTGAAATCTTTCATGAGGCCCCTGTTCAATAATGCCTTGTTATTTTTTTATTTTTATATTTATTTTTTTAATCCTCACCAGAGGATATGTGTATTGATTTTAGAGAGAAAGGAAGGTAGAGACAGAGAGAGAGGAGAAATAGAGAAGAGAGAGAGAAATATCTCTTGGTTACCTCTCACAGGGATCAAATCCGCAACCTAGGTATCTGACTTGCGACCTTTCGGTGCACGGGAGTATGCTCCAACCAACAGAGCCACCCGTTAATTATTTTAAACAGCCTAATGAAGAATTCTGTATTCAAATTTCTCTTTGTTATTTGTGATTATTTATAATAATTCAGTGGGGATACGCAGTGTTCTAAATTGCTTAGCTGGTGTTGTCGATGGTAGACATGGAATGATAGCTTTTAGCTACCCAAAATGAGCTCATTTCAGAAACAACAGAGAACTTGCAACACAGGAGAAGCAAACTATGGCGAACCACAGGCAAATCCGAGGAAACTAAGCATTATTTCTTAGTATGCAATGTTAGAGTCTTTATAAGTTTAATGTCTGTATTTTTGCCAGGCCCTAGAGAGTGACCAAGAATAAAATGCTTCTAGAGAAACCTGGGGTAACGTTGAAGTTATTCAAAGCGACATCAGGGGTTCTGTGGGTCAGGTTCCTGTGCCCAGACCTACTGGTCTTGAATCTCTGAGTCAGATGGATATTGAGCCAGACATTTTTCTGGGCCCCCGTGAAATGAATATGGTCGCAACCCACAGATTCTTATCAAGCACGTTTCACGTTTAAGGAGATTGCTCCAAGAGCGGAGTGCACTTGACCCTTGAACAACGCCGGTGTTATGGGCGCCAACCCTCCTTGCAGTTAAAAATCCGCGGATAAGTTTGACTCTCCCGAAACGTAATACTCATAGCCTATTGTAGACCGGAAGCGCTACCAGCAATATAAATGGTCAATTAACACATGTTTTGTATCTTACGTGTATTATATATTTTTTTCTTACAACAAAGTAAGTGAGAGTAAAGAAAAAGTTATCAAGAAAATCACAAGATTCACAGGTGAATTTTTTTTTTTTAATTGTGGAAAATGTCCACATTCATACAGCCCTGGCTGGTGTGGGTGGCTCAGTGGGCCGAGCGCAGGCCTGTGAGCCAGAGGGTCACCAATTCCATTCCCTACCAGGGCGCATGCCTGGGGTGCAGGCCAGGTCCCCATCGGGGGGCCTGTGAGAGGCATGGTTCTTCCACCCACTGATGTTCCTCTCCCTCCCTTCCCGTCTCTAAAAACAATAAATAAAATCTTTAAAAAGGGGGAGGAAATCCGCTTACATACCTCTGTCAGAGGGGACGGAGGAGGGGAGTCCTGGATGAGCAAAGGTGAAGGGATTCTCCAGAGAACATCACGCCTGACCCACAGACACAGACGACAGCGTGGTGACGGCCAGAGGGACGGGCTGGGTGGAGGGGGCAAGGGGGAAAGCGGGGACATCTATCACAGCCTAGAGAATAAAAACAAAGTTGAAAAAAGAAAAATCCACCTACAAGTGGACCCGCCCAATTCAAACTTGTCTTGTTCAAGGGTCAAGTGTAGTATAACAGCTGATTAGTTAAGCAGGTGTGTGTTTTATTCCTCAGCTGTGTGAAAATAAACTACCTATTTTCCTGGACGAGTCTTGCTCTAGAGCTCTGTATTGGAGGATGCTGACCACACCCATGCTTGCTTCTCGGCAGGGGGACATCCAGCAGCTGTTGATCACCGAGGACCCCAAGGCAGCCTACGACTACTGTGAACACTACAGCCCCGACTGCGATTCCTCGGTGCCCAAGGCCGCGCAGGCGCAGGAACCGCAGATCGACGAGGTGAGGCCCCGAGACCGCGCAGGGCTCTCATTTCCACGCTGGAGACGCGGTCCTGCAGGGAGGAGATGCATCTCTGCGTCTCCGATTTTAGCTCGAGTACAATTCGTAGTTCCTAGTGGGCTATTTCTGGGAAGAACTGGCTCGAAAATGATTTTTGGTGTGCTCCCCCCTGCCCCCCCGACTTAGTAAAGTATTCTATAACTTAAATTTCTTAAAAATAGACATGCCTCTCTTGTACTCTGTGTGTATCAGCATATTTTATTCTTTGGAGGGGGAGAGAATGATGATTTCTAAAAGTTAGATTTGTTCCCTTAGCACTACAATAATTAACACAGCCTCAAGGTAAAGGTGAAATGCCTTCTGAGTGGCCATTTGCCCAGGACTTTGGAGATCCCTGCAGATGAGAAAGTGACCTTAGAGTTATAGGAACGTTTTCAGGATGTGAGGGGATTTTTTCCATTTCTTACGGGCTATGCTCCATTCACAGAGGTTTTTCTTTCTTGCACAAAATCTGATATACATCACGATGACATGAAAAACTGTATGCGTGGATTGTGGTAATTAAAGCTATTCATATACTTTCATTAATGCAATGCCACTTTATTTGAAATTCAGGTGTGAAAACATTCTCCCAAGCTTTTTCCCCCAAGAAAATTTACCACGATGACATCTTAGTCTATGCTCGCTCAGACCAAAAATACGTATAAGTTGGTGTAGTCATAGCGATTTTGTCAGACTTGAATACTCCAAAGAACAAAAACTATATTCTAGTGTACTCTTGGGCCAGGCCTTTAGGTAATATTCTTTGATGTGGATTTTCTAGAAATTAGAAAAGGAAGCCAATTGGAAGGAAGTTAGTCTTCAGTTGTCAAAATTATATATTTAGATTTTCTCCGCAAATTGAAAGTGTTAAATTTTAGAAGGAGTGGTGGAAGTTTTAAAATATTAAGTGTCCTTATGTTTGAAAATAGCTCAAATAACATTTTTTCTTACCTTATAATTATTGATTATTAGGTGCCAGTTTTTGAGTTTTTCACTATTTAGAACAGGTCGATATCTTTGATTTTCAATGGTTATTATTTTGCATGTGAATTCAATTTGGATGTTACCTTTTCAATGCTTGCAATATATGTATATATTTAACATTACTTTTTAAGGTCTGATAGAAAATTCTGTTGCATTGATCTTTTTCCATGGCTTACTATTAATTTTCTTTTTAAAACAGGACAAAGTCTTAAGAAGCTGACAGGAAAGCAAACATGAGAAAGAAAAGAGAAATTACTGGAATGCTTGTGTTTGCTTGTTTCCCACAGTTCTCAAGTGCTTCGTTCTTTTTATTCCCTCGTGATTTATTAAAGCAGGTTTCTGGGAAGTCCAAGAGGCTAGGTAAAATAGCCATCAGGTTTAGTGCTTTTATACAAAAATTCAATATTAAAATTGATAACCTTTAGTACACATGTTCAAGGTTGAAGTTTATTCCGCTACTCTTTTTAAAAAAATAAGGCATATCTATTTTTAGCAAGTGATATGGCTTTGAATTTTGAAAGAATAAAGGTATGCATCTCTAATATATATTACCTGGAGGTATCTTATTCCCATGTTTTGATGCTTTTAGCCAGGTAAGCTGAGTTATTTTGCATCAAAATAATAACTTTTTAGCCCTCTTTTATTCTTCAGTTTGTTTAAAAGTAGATTTGTGTCTTTCTATTTTAGTTGTTCACACCTGCAGTGAACATTTTGAGATGTCAGGTTTGTTTTTACTAAAAGCATTTGATGAGGAAAACAACATATTGCCACAACAAAAGCTGCCCGAAGTCTGGCTGGGTGATAGCATCTCTTAGAAGTTTCTCTATTGAATGTGTCACAATGAAAAATGTTTCTTCTTTAAGTCAGCTCTCACATTTCTTCCTAATTCTGAATGGCAGTGATACTTCAATAATAAGATAACCATTTTACACCAGTATGTAAAACACTGGTTAACCAAATTTGTAAGCAAGCCTTATATTAATTTTGAACAATAATATGTCATTACATTACAAATATGCATTTATATACAAAATGGGAATGCAGTATTATTTGTCAATGTAATGAAAATCAAATACAATAGAAAGCATCAAGCATACATGTTGTTCTTTCTATTAGTTAATTTTCTATTAATAAATTTGTGACATTGCATATTTATTATTCCATTTTGGATGAATAAATATGTCAGTTTCTTTGATAAAATAACTGAAGTTTGCTTTTTCTCACTTCTAATTTAGACTTCCTAGGATCCTCTAAATAACACATTCTAATTCATTTGTAAGATTCATTTTATTTTATGTGTTTGGCACAAGAGTGAAAAATGCATAATGTAGGTAGATTTAAATATAGTGATAACATCATCAAACTTTAATTCTGTTTGAACCTACACAATACCATTGATATGGCAGAGTGACTAATATTAAAATTATGGCAGTTTTTGGATTTTCACATCAAGTTAGATTATTTTCCTATCTTACAACAAACTAGATGTTAAATCTATATATGATTCTTTCTTAATGTATTATACAGACTCTAATGCCTTATATCCAGTAGGGGATTGATAGTCTTATACATAAAAGATAAGAAAATAAACCAAATGAAAGATAATCTTTTAAGAAGAAACTTAAAAAACAATTGACTTCCCAAATATATTACCTTAATTTTCTTTTCACGTAACATTTACCATACAGTCTGGATACTTGCTGATGCTACTACTTTCTATCAAATTAAGTAAGAACAGACCTGAGAACACGTCTGGAAGACCCCTCCTCCTCCCGTCCCGTCATGGAAGCGAGGCTGCTCCCAGATACGGTGGGAAGCATTCCACCAAGGGCTGTCTTCCTGCACATGTGCATATGGTTGATTGCAATCAGTTCTCTCTTCTTCACCTGTTCTTAAGGCGAAAGTCCATCGTTGTAAAGCTTCACATAGACCAGCAAAGCCTTAAATATATACTCAGGACCACCTAAAGGGGGATGTTGTATAGATAAAAAGTAGGAACAGAAGCCGTGATTCTTCTCAGTGATCCTGAGTAACTCCCAGGATCATGTGAGTGCCGAAGGTGGCGAGCATGTTGTCTGTTCCATCATTCCACGGTCACAGCCGAGTCTGGGTGTTCTCCACGTGGGCAGAGTTCGAACAGAGCAGACAATTATGGAGGTTAGAAGAAGTTTCTTCCAACAAGAGAAAAACATGATACAGAGATAACTGGCTACTTCGGCAGGATATATTCATGTTCTGAACACCAGGCTTTAAGATGGATTTCAGTTGTCCCTTTATGCCTTTATTTGTTGAGTTTTGCCTTTACAATTCATTATAGATGCACATGATTCTAAAAAGTATGCTTAATTATAAAACTCTGGAGCATAAAGTAGACTGGCTTTTTTTTTATTCCAGTTTCAGCTAGTAGCTAGTAATTATAGAAACCCAGTATTTCTTATTTCAACAAGGTTAACTGTAGCTACAGAACCACTGCTCATTAGAGAACAGCCTCCATTAATGTCTACTTAATATATGTCTAAATTCAGTATTTAATTATTGCATTTACTTAATGATGTTATTAATAACGCTTACATTAACTCTCCTGGAAATAGTCGGCCCATCTTGTTTGCAGAGGCATGAAGATATAAGAATGTCTAAAATGTTATAGACATGAATTTTTCTATTTTACCAAATTCTGTACAGATTCTAGTTAGAATACATTTTTGTGGAAATGTGTCAAATGTCTAATCATTGAAAATGAAGCTATTGTTGAAGAGAGAAAATTATGGCTCCATTTCAATTAATTTAATCAAATTGGAGGGTTTGGGCTGGGGGAGGACATCATAAAGAAAGCCAAAGGCACGTGTGTTTGTATTTCAGCTGAGCCATCTAGAAAAGTTCAGTCCAATGAGGGTGTTTCTCGAAGGGCCAGATGTACAGTATTGCTATGGTGATTACAATTCTCTAAAAGACATGTGGTCAGCAGTTAATTTGCTGTCAGATGAAAAGGCATTACTTGAAATACTGAGAGTGGTTATATAGGGGCATAACTGGAATTGTGCCCAATATAATACTTAATAAATTCCAAATCGTTTGCATTTAGCATTAAAAATGTATATATACTCTGTCAGTGTTAGGGAGTTGAGTCTGCTGTTTACCATGTCATACTATATATGACCTTAGTGTATTTAGTTATTTTTATAAAAACCAGTTATTAATATATGCTTCAGAATATCTGGATTCTTGTTTAAGACTTAAAGTTTTGATAGAGATTTTTGGCTGTGAAGGTGAACGCGTTATTTCCCTCAACATTCACTTTGTATGATTGTCTTGCATGTCCTTCCTTGAAGGACATACCTCTTCTCAATACATTTTTTTAATACAGAAAATTTTAGTATAAAACACTTTATAATGTGAGTTCAGTTTAAGTAGTGCAAGATATCTTAATGGCATGCCCTCTTTCTGGTAGATAAAAAGGCAGTATATTTAAAATTTTAGTAAAGTGTTAACTATAAGCAGATATGATTTTGAATCTTTTAATGCTTCACGAGTATTCTGTGCTCATTTGGATCTCAAGTCTACAGTAAAGTAGAGACTTCTGAATAAATTAAGAATTTTATCTTTCCGGTGGTTCTAGTATTTCTAGTAAAATATAGACTCATTTCATGTGCTTTGTATTCCTTTTCCCTCCTTCCCCTTTCTGTTTTACAAGAGATACCAAAACCCTTTCATACTTGGGAAGACTATTCTCTATACTTTTATTTTTATATATGTAGTTTAATGAAAAAAATAGCCCCCACTGAAAGTGTTGCAAAATTTATGTGGATAAGTTTCGTGGAGTAATTTTTACAAACCCAAATGAACACGAATATTTATCAACTGTGTCCAAATACATAACTGCTATGTTTGAATGAGTATTCAACCATTCAAAGTTTGAATTAATATTCAAAGCTTTTAGTTTCTTCGCAATCCTAACCACCATGATGCTCTTCGAACGCCTGCTTCGTCACTCCTCTGTGATTGTTATACTCTGTGTAAGACAGTAGAATACTCTGTGTAACGCAAAATAACAGTTTAATAACCGTATTTCCTCACCTCTTAACATTTACTCCGAGTAAACGTTAAGAAGATGATTCCAACGTTATTAACGGTAGGACCTGCCACTAACAACGCTGCCTGGTGTTCTTCCCTTTGCGATGTAGTATGCGCCCGAGGATATAACGGAGTATGACTATGAGTATGGTGAAGCAGAGTATAAGGAGGCTGACAGTGTGACAGAGGCACCCACTGTCGCTGAGGAGACCCTAGCCCAGACCGAGGTAAAAACCGAGGAGCACCTTGCATAGGGTGCCCTGATGTCTGTCTGTGGTTCCTATGTCCGCTGTCCCTCACTCTCACCGTCCGCCTTTCCTTCACCTGATTTCTGGGAGCCAGTAACGGTGACTTTTATTTGGCAGTATCTGTCCAGAAGGAACGATGCTCATTGCGCTTGGCTTCTCCTCCCTTTCACCCACGCTCTTTCTTCATTTCCCTTCTCACTTGATTTATGTTTTCCATTCCGTCTTTCACTGCATTTTGCAGAAAAAGAAATCCAGGCTCAAAAAGAAGACGAGGACAGTGGCCGCTAACTCAAACGAAAAGGCCAAAAAGTTTACACCCTCTAACTCTGAAAAATTGGCATCCAAGAAGAAGAAAAGTTATCGAGCAGCGGCAAAAGCCAAACTAGGGGTCCAGGTAGCGAAGAAAAAGCAATCAAGATCTCTCCTAGAGCGCTGGGAGATCTCTGATGATGTGTCATTGTCCTAACCCGAGTAGATAAATCTGCCTTTGGCTAATACGATAACCCAGTGAAGTCATGCTTTCCCGTGATTGGAACGACCTCCCGTTTTGACTCATTGCTTTTCCATTGAATTTATTATTAGGCAAATATCGTGGAGGATTTTCAAGAATACAACTATGGAACGATGGAAAGTTACCAGACGGAAGCTCCCAGGCGTGTATTTGGAACAAACGAGGTAACACTCCAGCGCAGTGTGTAGTCACAGTCCCGCATTGAGAAATGGGTCCTGTTTGCCTGACCTGCCTCACTCTGGAAGAATCTATAATCTCTGAAAGTTAGATGTTTGCGTTGCTTTACTGAGGTCAGAAAGCAGTCAGATTGGTTCACTAATACTAAAAGCATTTCACTTACAATCCAAGTCAATTCATGTTGTGCATGACTCTTGACTTCAAGCAAATGATGAATTGGTCCCGCTGAGGGGCTGCTATCATTTTCTTGACTGTTCCTGGGATTCGCGAGCTCCTTATCATGTTGTGATGAGTGAAGGGCGTTCACAACATGAGCGTCCTGTGACGAGGAGAATCCTCCATGGTGAAAATTGTATCCTCGAGGGATACAATCAGAATTTATTCCACCTGGCCGATAATCATGCGTTTCTATAACAGCAAACGTTCTGAGAAAATGTGGCCTTCGTGGAAGCTATTTACAATTTCACACTTGTCAGGAAAGTCATGTTAATTATGGCTAAAATAAGATATCTTAACCTTTTCCATTCTTTTCCAGGAAAAGGATTAAGTTCCTAAAGGGACAAATCAAGCAATCTTTCTGGATTTCTTATTATGCATGTAGTCTGATCATGAAAAAATGAGTATACAATTCAGTTTAACTTTGTAAAACACCTGCCCTACTGGGTATGAACAATACCCGAGTAATTTAGTTATCGGAAAATTTATATAACATATGTCCCAATAGGTAGTAAACTCGGTGGTATGTTACTTGCACATGCATAATCTAGAATGATAACATTTTAACAGTTTAGCTTAAGAACAGATTTTACATTCTGCCTAGTCCGACTTAATCATCCCCTCAAGTGGATCTCTTGATTCACGATGTCTATTTATCTACCCAAATTCACCCAGTTTTTTAGCACAGCAGTGAATGCACCCTGATACGAATACGATGCTTCCCCTGTAGAGAGTGTCCTCCTTGTTTAAGAATACAAAGATACTGTGGTTATGGGACAGTCTACTTTAGGTAACAGTTGCTAAAATAATCATTCAAGCACATTTTTATTCATGTGATTTTGTTTCTTTATCATGTAGATGCACGATATCATGGGAAACAAGTTACTTCAAAATGCAATTCAAAAAAGTAGCAAAATAAATTATTTAATTTGAACCTCATAAAAATCATAATATAGCCTCAAATTGCATAATGACTACAATTCAGATTTATGCTATTAATAGGGAATTAGTCCTGAGAAAAAGGAAAATATACTGTTTATTTTTAAATATCTCTGAGGGGGTTTTATTGATATAATTTTTACTTTTAAAGTAGATAATTATCATTTACTCTTTATGAGATTTGACAATGATATATTTTATTTGAATGTCTTAAATTTTGAGGACTGTATGTTATATTTTGTTTGCTTTAAGGAATTCTTCGGTGATATAAAACTTCCCTACATGCCAGATACCACGCATAAATATTCCCACGATAAGTCTCTCAATGTTGGCGTTGATATTTTATTTTGGGGATTGAAAGTCAAAGTTACATGGGTTCTCTGCTGGTGATTATATTGCATAATAATGTTCTATGAGATTTGAAAATTAAGCGAAGCTTTGGCTAAGTGCACATTTTACCATTCAAATCTTACGCTATACAGTAAATATCGAAGTGACTGACAAGGTTGTTTCCAATGGAACAAGCAAATACACATGTGGATGCCATGTGAATATTTGCAGTTTATTGGGGAGCGTGTTGGGAAAGCAACGTTTCCTTGTACCTACCGATGTGCAAAGCTATTTCTTTCGATGATACCGGCAGAAATAGTTCTAGGACTTGCTTGACTAGCTTTCAACCCGCTGCCCCGCCCTCGTCACCGCCTGTCACACTGTAATTGCAAACGCTACCCACCCCCACCCCGGCTTCACTAACAGTTACCTTCCTGTTCCACTTCCTTGCGACCGAAACGAGTAGCCCAGCCCAGCTGAAGAAGTGTTTACTGAAGAATATCTAACTGGACAGGATTATGATTCCCAGAGAAGAAACCCCGATGAGACACTGTATGAAAACAAGGAAATAGACGGCAGGGACTCTGACCTCCTGGTAGATGGAGATTTAGGCGAATATGATTTTTATGAATATAAAGAATATGAAGATAAACAAACAAGCCCCACTCACGAAGAATTTGGCCCAGGGGTTCCGGCAGAAACAGACATCACAGAAACCAGCGTAAGTCGGTGTTACACGCTGTGTCGTTGTGTGTCTTGTTCTTGGAGTATTTTCATGTGCGTCTTGACGTCTTCTCAGGTCTATCATATGGGTCGTCTTCTTGCATAAATTTTGAATACTTAGCACCACTAGGACACCAGGATAGATTCTTCCCCCTGGGGAGTTTCCGCACGTTACTGGAGTCTTCGTTTGAAAGTATGATCTTGAATAGGATTGTATCAAGATTTTCTTTTCACTGATATGATTAAAATATAGTCATGATTATTTGGTGTAGTAAGTGTCATTTCTGACTTTTAGACTATTTTTTAATTATTTGTGTCCTTTGGTGTTGCTCAGTGATACACCATACATATTATTACTATTCTATTATTAGTTTCACCTTTGGGCCTCCCTCGCCCATTTTTCCCTACTCCCCTCCTGTATCTTAATAAGTTTAATTTGATGACATTTTTTTGCTAAATGCCTTGGACCAATAATTGAGGTCCACAGATGTCTTTTAAGAAGCAATCGTTCAATCTCAATCAGGATTCACTGTTAATATTCATTATGCTCCTCTTTTTTATATTTTCGCTCTTTAAACCTTTAATAGGTTGCTATGTAAAAGGCACCTTTTAATAGGTTGTTTGAAATGCATTTAGATAATTAAATTGCCTTATTAAAAAAAATACTTAATGGCCTTATTTACTCAAAGACAGGCTGCTTGAATTTTTCACTCAACAGGTAACGGGCCACGGCACATATGGGGAAAAGGGCCAGAAGGGGGAGCCAGCGGTGGTGGAGCCTGTAAGTGCTGGTGTGAATGCACCGACCTTAATTTATTACGTACGTTCATGTATGACTGTAGAGAATTCTGTTGTCCGAATGTGTCTCACTTGTCACAGAGTGGGTAAGGCCATTTCTGGCAAGTAGAATTTCAGTAAGCCAAACAATATAGAGCGATGGAATTTTGGAATGTGAAAGTAGCTGAAATTTGCCTACTCTGATTCTCTCATGTTCCATCCAAAGAACCTGAGGTTCGAAGGCTTTAAATAAGTCTCCTTGGGTTTCACTGTCTGGTGGCTGAGCTATAACTAGACTTGAGTGCTTCCAGTTTCCAATGCGGTGACTTTTCCCTCCTATTCTTGTGAGTTGATGTTATTTAATACGTATTTTTGACATAGATACAAATAAGTATGAAACTGTTTTCGTAGGCAAACATTATGTAATAACGTGACAATGTTCTTTTAAAACACAGTTTTAAAATTTATGTTAATGTTCTTACTGCTCAAGGTATTGGTAAGAAGAAAAACTCTTACTGGAAAGCAATTTTGCCATGGTCCTCCCTATTGAGAAACTTGGGAAAACGATTGCATTAGAACTAAAGTTATATGCCCAACCATTAACCTCAAGGTCATGAACATCATTTCAGAAATTACAAGGAGATAAAAATTCAAAAGAAGGAGGAGGCGAGATAAAACTTAACACGCTACATAGACAGGGACATTACTGGCTAACTACTCCGTGACTCCAGCATCTGAGAGAGCGTGCCACGTGCTCACCAAAGACTTTACGAACATGTTTTCAGAATGAAAGTTTACAACCAACTTTTGAAAATGACCAATTTTCAGCAGCAGACCCATAAAACATTTTAGAACGAGGCTCTCGTCCTGAAGTAGTACTGTATTCTTTTATCCATGTCAGAACTGATCTCATATTTATCCCCGATTCTTTCCTCTGGGCTTTTCTCCCCTTTGATGGATTATAGTGCTGAGGTGCCACTTCACACACGTTCTTTCATTCATTCGGCCAATCGCTAAGGCAGCTCAGAAAAAGTCGGTCACATACCTTTATTGTACCCTTCTGGAATGCATCTTCCCCTTGTAATATTACCGATCTGAATATTTATTTCCTTTCTAATTAGTTCTGAGGTTCTCTGAGGACAGGGACTATGTCTTCTATCATTTTGAATGTCCTCCCTTTCCCAGGCAAAAATGTTTGTGATGGGTTCTCTGTGGTAGGAGTGGAGAATTCACTCTGTCAAATGCTTTCTTAGAGTCAGCTGCTTCAGAGGTTGGGGCTACATTTCCCCCAAAATGATTTGCTCCTTCTCTTACTATAGGGCATGCTGATCGAGGGACCGCCAGGACCGGCAGGACCTGCGGTATGTAAACGTTTTCCGATGATTTCTGTCTTGATTTTTAATATCAGATGGAAGATTTCTATTACATTATGGAATTGATGTCTTTTAGACTCATTTGTGTATTGAATTGTAGAGGCAAATATTTGTTCAGAAGACCTGGTGGCCTTGAATTTCTTTTCTGATTTGGGGACCCCAGTGATATTCTTTTGGAAGCAGTGGAAGTAAAATCTGTTTTAAATATTTTTGTGGCCTAACTATCTCTGCATCTAACCTCATTTTCAACTTTCTACCTGAAAGTTATGAAAGTAAAAAAACCAACAACATTGTTTTTATTAAAAAGGTACAGATATATCAATGAATGGAGCCGAGGATTCTAAGCAATTGCAGCTGCCTCGTTTATCCGGACTTGTGCATGGAGCAATGATCAGCTTCCTTGGTCCTTTCCAGGGGAGGCTGTTGTTGCTCGGTGTGCCATCAGGGTCAGGTAGTTATACTGATCTGACTTTGTAGGAAATCTTCCATCTTTCGTGGAAATAATTAAATTCTCGTCATCTGAAATGAACATGGGATACTGATGCCTTTACATACATTCACCCATGAAAGAAAATATAAGAGTGCCTCCAAGCTAAACGATGCCTACCTTTTGACTTCGCTCTTGCCTGTTTGAGGCCTAATTGTGTGAGTCTGCCACTTCTTCAGTCAGAACTGCAAACCAACTTGGACGTCAGGGGCTTGAACTTGGCGAGTTCTCCATTCCTGTTTTCCACTGGCTGCCTGGCTGCCTACCCCAAGAGCAGCTCCATAGAGGAAGAGTTGAGATCGCTACAAAGTGGTCCCTATATGTCGCCTGTTCATAGGAAGATACATAGGGCGAATATTTGGGAGACAGTTGTATACTTGTGAGATACATGGCTCTTCTTTGACATTGGTCGGATGGATTTGCTCAAATACTAAGGAGAGTAGGAGCCGGACTCAGCTCTCCATCTTTTTCTCTGCAGGGTATTATGGGCCCTCCAGGTCTACAAGGTCCCTCTGGTCCCCCTGGGGACCCTGGCGAGAGGGTAAGTGATAGAGCTCCTCATAACCTAGATTGAAACATTAAAATGTATTCTAGAAGGTTAACAGGTTATTCTTCTCACTGCAGGGGAAGGGGCCTATACATTCAATGCTATACATTTTAGTTACCTTTTCTAACTATAATTTTAAAAGGGAGGGTAAAGAATGTGCATTTTATCTATGGGATAAGTAGTAAGAAAACTTAATTTCAATCAATTTTTATGTTGCTGTGGACCTGTTACTTTAGATTCTCGTCTTCAATTTGAATTCAGACACGTTTTCCAGGAACTCTCATGGGTGTCCAGTTGGAGACTGGTAGCACAGGAGTTAACAGGCCTGAATTTGAATGTGAGGGTTACATCCCGGGTGGGTCATGTGGGGAGATGTACCGTTTATGTTAAGTCTCTCTAAACAATTTTTGTAAAAGTCCTTTCCCCCGTTTTTTTGTTTTGTTTTGTTTTGTTTTGTTTTGGTACATCTTTGTGTAGCCAATAACTCTGTGCATTATTAAAATAACATTAACAAGGGTGAGGAAATACAACCTATCCTGGGTATACTAGGTATACTAAAAGAAGATAGAATTAGTTAGTGTAGACTTATTAAAAGTTATGCGGTTTGTAATAAATTTGATTATCTCATTTATGTGTTAATTTTGATGGTTTTACCGCCTTCCCTAGGGTCCTCCAGGACGTCCTGGCCTGCCCGGGGCCGACGGGCTACCTGGTCCCCCGGGGACCATGTTAATGTTACCGGTAGGTGTTTTCTTATCGCTGTAAAGAGGACTTCATATTTTGTCATCTTACTGCTGAAAAATATTGTTGACCCTCTTACAGAGCACTCAACTAAAAACCAGTATGAAGTAGAGATACTTGAAATCAAGCAGCCTTTGGAAATTATGAAAAGTTTTACTAAAATACATTCTGGTAAAAATCAATCTCTGGTTTAGAATTAAGATTTCGTTATTTGATGGTACTTTTGACACCAAAGCTTAGGGTTTTTTCTTAATGTTTCTCATCATGTGCTCTATCTTGGGTTGTATGATAATGTGTATTTCATATGTTAACGTAATATTAACACACTGTTTCTCACCATATAGACAATAGTTGTTACTTTTAAAGGTGTATCTGTGGTATCATTATTCATTGCTCAGAAATCATTTGCTTTATCATCAGGTTCTCTTTAACGTCGGCCTAGTTCTCTGGGGGAAAAAAACGATTCATCCACATAAATATAATAAAATTGCAAGTCACAATTATGTACTGAGAAATTGTCCCATGCCGCATGTTGAGTTAAAATTAAAAAGAAATTTTAGTATTTTGTGGAGGGACATAGGTAAGGTCTGTTTTTTAGTATAATAAGAAAAGGCAAACAAGATAAATATATCTCACGGAAGATTTCCACTCTATATGGGAATAGATTCCAAAAGTTTCGCCCAACAGAGTGGCAGTGGCCTGTAACCACCCCTGGGTGCAGTGCATTTGGAATTTTGACAAATGAGTCAATAGCACTCATTTTACCGCATCGGCTGATTAGAGATGCACGCTAGGGGCTTACTGCAGAGTTTTCCGAAATTATGGAATGTGCAGTTGGAAAGGGGTCTCTCACCTCTTCTGCAAATGGTAAACCATGGTCCAGGGAGCTTGCAGATGGTCAGAGGAGAAGTGAAAGACAGAAATCTAGGTATCGTGATTCGTGACGGAGTTATCTGCACTTCTGTAAAATCCCACCATCGCAGGCCAGTGGTTTTTCTCTAGTCATTAAGGCACCTCGTGACCAAGGCGTCTCTTGAGTTTTTTGTGTTCCCTTCCCTTAGTTTCGTTACGGCGGCGATGGCTCCAAAGGACCGACCATCTCTGCCCAGGAAGCGCAGGCCCAGGCGATCCTTCAGCAGGCCCGGGTGAGAAAATCACGCATGTGTGCCGCTAGCCTGATGCTGCACGTGCGGGCGTGTGCCTCTGGAGGGCGCTACTACGATGAACGAAATACTGACTGCTGAATAGTACACGGAATTTAGATGGGAAAATGCCAAGATTGTATCTCTGACCACAAGGGTTGTTTTCTTTAATTGAGTATCAAACAGCCGACCCTTGCACTGTTGCCGTGTACACGTCTGGCAGTAACACACCGACTGTAACACGCGCGGTCGACATGTTTTGGAAGAGCGTTGATGGGTTTATGCCTCGCACTCGCTGTTTTTCACATCCAGTTCTTCCTCCTGAGGCCTAAGTCAGTGAGTAATGAATACAGTAAAGGACAAAGTTGAGATAGTTTGTTTCCTCTTGAACTTTTGTGCTACTTAGGATATCCCAAATAATTCAGTAAGTTAAGTTTCGTAGCCATTGTCCTACAAGAAAGGAAACTTCAAAGGGATATTCTAAGCTTTCATCATTGTAATCTATAATATTTTTACAAAATTCATTCAATTTGTAATTCTGTGTCAGCTGCAAGTTTCCATGATCTGTATACTTACCAAATATATAGTTATATTTGTTTTCTTTAATTTATTTAAAAAGTTTTTTTTCAATTAAATTTCCATTCAATATTATTCTGTATTAGTTTCAGGCGTACAGCATAGTGGTCAGACAGTCATGTACTTTATAAAGTGCCCCGCCCCAATATTTCCAGCACCCATCTGGCACCATACATAGTTATTATAATACTAGTGTCTATATTTTCGATGCTGGACTTTGATTTATTCTGAATTAGTTTTGTTGTAATTAAATTATACATAAGGGAATCAAAAGAAGGAACTAGAAAGAGTTGAAAGTCATATAATACTTTTGCCCATGGTGTATTTTATTTTTTTTAAGGAAATTAAGGGCTTAAATTGGTATGATTGTGGGTATCCGCTTTCTAAGTGATGTAAATCGCTTATGTGATAACTTTTTATTTATTGCCATAAACCTGTGAGTATATAAAATATCTGAAAATATTAAGCTTAAACTCGTTATCAATATTCGCTTACATTTTTAGTCTGCCTGTCAATTTAGACAGTCGCCACGGGTCGCTAACCTCAGGTATAAAGACAAAACATAAATATTTGTTTACTAGACTTGACATAAACAAATAAAAAATATTTAAAATAATTTATTAATGATTCCTACAATTTATCTCATAAATCCTATTACTTTGAACAAATGAAAGGTAATTATTTGAGTGTAAATCTTTTACGAGGCCATTGAATTCCTCAATTTATTAGTCCTTTGAACTTACTCGGAAATAGGTAGCAAGCATTATAATTCCAATTTTTCAGATATTTAATCTCAAGGATTAAAGAAGTGTATTGTCAAAAATCTCATGGTGAGTCAGTAGTGGAACTTTGGAGATCCTACTGTTTTCATCTTGTGCACTTTTCTAATACAACTCTACATATTTCTATTACTATATTATTTTTGATATCTGGATGATCTTAAGTATTCACCTCTGGAATCACTAATATTCAAAAATCGTGCACCATACTAATTTAGCATCTGTCAGATATTTATCCTTTGTGCTCTACGTGTTCCAGCTTTTCAAGTATGCTAATTTCACAGGCCTAATTTTCAACATCAATAATGCATGTAATCAGTCTCCATGCCCATGATTTCACAGAATAGATGTATTTCTCTATATAGCGTTAAATGTGAGATTTGTCGATAGAAATGTGTTGTCATAACACTTTCTGATCAGTGCTGCATCTTGACCTCTGACTTGAATTGTCATGGTTTTTCCTAAAACGCTGCTGGAAAATGTTTACTTAAAGCAACCTGAACCGTTCACCTCTAGAAGTATTTCCAACGAGTATTGCACCTATGTATTTAAGAGAGGTCCATGCACACCACTGAAGTACACTTCAGGGGAGAAAAACATGTCTGATCTTAGATTTCTTACTGTAAGATCTATTTTAACTTTTTTACAATAAGTCTTAATAATATGTGGTCCAAGATTACATCTGTTACAATGATTTAAAAATGGCTGATACTTATGTAGGTCATTTATCATTCCAGAAATTTGCAATTCTTCAGTAATCAGGCACTCTTTTTGGCATGTAGCTGCTACACCTGTGTTGATCATCTGTTACTGGAGGGAATCTTGCGCGAATGCATGCTGTGGTTGAATGTGTTCGTTCGGTAGACCGTTCCTAAGTTGGATGCATTTCATTTTCCAGATTGCTCTGCGAGGCCCGCCTGGCCCGATGGGTCTGACCGGAAGACCAGGTCCTGTGGTAGGTCACCCAATAGGAGGATGTGTGTTTGAATTCTTCCCATAACAGTTCCTTGTACACCTGTGGCCAAGCATCGTTCGCATCCCCGGCTGGGGAGACTACACGTGCCCACTCATGCTTGGTTTTGTTTCCAGTTTCATCGGAGCCCTCAGTCAGTTTTGATGAAAAGGTTTCAGTGAAACGTTTCCAAATTCAATAAAGACGATGAGAAATAAAACTGCACCACACAGCCAACTATTAATTTTTCAAGTACAAAAATAATTTACGTGCTTAAAGTGCACTTATTAAAATACAATTTTACATTGAATTCTTGAGACTTAATTTTATGGTAAACAGAATTCTCAGGAAAATATAGGGGAGGTCGGTAAAAAGTATTCCATAATATTAGGCACAAATATATACTGGGCTAAAACTTCTGTCTGCCTCCAGTATTCCTGAAAGTGGTCCACACAGTACGAAATTGTCTTTTAGAGGCTCTTGGAAAATAAGTGTTTTATTTTTCCTTTCTAGCTTGCTAACAAGCTAATACATTACGAATAGTTTCCTTAAATACCTTCAAATCTTTTGAAACTCACCAAATATTAAGGAGAGTAGCAATTCATAAAATGCAGATGTTTTTCAAATCATGTTTTTTTCTTGAAAAAAGAGAGCATTGTGGGATCCCAAATTAAGTTCTCATCCATTTTAGAATTAATGGAATAAATAATCTCTATTATAAGTATTTGTTTTTCAATACAAAAAGGTATGTCTCCTCTGCTTTCCTATGATTTTATATGCTTTCGATATACTTTTGCAATAGGTATTTATAGAAAATATTGCTCTAAACATTAAAATCTTATCTTTGGTTTACTAGTGGACAGTTATAGGAAAACTATTTTATTCAAATTTGAATCAAGTATATAGTCTTCTGTTTAATCTGTATTACTCTTATTAGGGTAAGACATGGTTTTCTCCTTGTATTTTATTCCAGTTTGTTATATAGTTTTACATAAATTTACAGTTCTTTTCATTCAATCTTGAAATTTCATAACATTTTATATATTTTGAAGGGCTGTGCACTCAGCCCTATGAGGAGCATATGTTCTCACAATATGTCCCACAGAATTCAAATTGTACACGATTCTACATGCATTATTACTAAGTGAATGCATTACCATTCATTTTCACGGCTCTGCCTTTCAAAATAGAATAAGGAACATGGAAGGTTCCGTGCCTCTTAACAAAGGGAGCGATATTGCTACTATTTAATGGGTTGTTAGCGATAACACACATTTCCATGAGGAGGGAAAGTCAGCAGCGTCTTCGTGCTTCACAGATTTGGGAGCAGAAGCATTACTCATACGTTTTATTAAAAATAAAAGTTCTTGGGCTCTGAACTTGAGACGCTGATGATACAGGTTCAGGGGTGGAAATGGGAAGCTACATTTGTAAGGAGTTCACCACCCTGATTCCTACGGTCAAGAATATTTGGGAAACGCTGGCATAACCACCATGTACACACTCTCAATGTTCTCTCCAAGATTAATTAATTTCACTACTTACATCTTCGTTACGGAAAGTCTCAGACTCCTTAACTATTAAAGGTAAGTATTGAGAGAAAAAATCATATTGTCATAAAATCATATTTACACCATTTTCCCTTCTATTCCCTTTTGCTCCAAAACATGAAATTATTATAGACTTTCCCATCTCTATTAATGTTAGAGTGCAAAATAATTTTTATACATCAAGAATTAAAAAAGAAATAAGGTCTGCATCAATATTTTAAGAAAATACATACATTCTTCCACTGAAAAGATTCCTTTATTCAATTGTTTTTTCCAATTGCTTTCATGGACAAGTGGAGGTTTGCGTGGCAAAAATATGCAGAAAACGTAGAAGATGGTTCCCCACCATCCTGTTACTCTCAATTATTACATGACAATTTTTCAAATAAGTGTTTGGGCAAGTAATTATAATCTGTTGACTAGGTAGTGCTTATATACAGAAGATATAATGCGGTAAATTAATTAAAAATAAATTGACTGTCCTAGCATTCAATTCAGTGATTAATAATCAGACTCAGTATGGAACCAGTTTTTCTCTTGAAGAAATTTAGCCGCAAGAATTCTTAATTAGAAGTTTGAAAGTCATCGTTCTTGTAATTCTCAAGGTTGGAATATGCATGTTGTTGACTTGCTGCATTTCCCGGGATCATATTCACTGCTGTTGTACTCTGCAGCCACCAGGAGGCTCTAGCTAGCCACCTTTTCCCACAGCATAATTTCAGTCTTTCTGTAGTTCGATTCAGTGCGCTGTCATTGATTACGAATGTGACTTAAACAAACCCTGCACTTCCTAAACACACAAAGTATATTCCTACGGCATGAAATAACTCTTATCACCACGTTCAGTTTTAATGTTCTGAATCTCTTTAGGGGGATGTTCGTGGCCTAGTATTTCTTGTCCATTTTACTTTCTATTTATTTTATGTCATCACACCACTGATTGAAGTAAAACAACACAACATACTACCGCTTTGCCCAAAGGCAGATGATGTTTGCTTCCCTTATGACTCAGAGGGTCATAACCAAAAGGCCCAATGAGCGCTTTTAAAAGGAGCACCTAATATTTGTTTCAAACTGATAGGACCTTTATAAAATGATTTTTTTTTTCCAGTTAACATGCCAGGTTTTTGTTGCACCTTTTGCATTATGTAAATGCGTAGGAGAGGCATCTGTCATAAGGACTTATTCTCATAGGAAAAACACAGACCCATCTGGGGGAAAAAACCGCTTTGACATTATCTCAGGACAATTATAATGATGGCAATAGCATCTGTTCTTGCCGTAGAAGGCAGCGTCTGATAAATTTCCGAGTGTGGAAGCAGGAGCATGTCGCCAGGTCCTTGCTGTCTGATGCACTCTGTCTAGATCTGATTCCAGGAGACTGTGCTGCCTTGGGTGCCCCGGCCACTGCAATGATAAATAAGGCCCGTGGGCCGTGGACAGCGCGTGAGAGGACACACAGGGAAGAGCCTTTCAGTGTGATTTCACAAAACTGGCTTCTGTGGACGGAGGCTAAAAACAGAGTCTTTTAAGTGTAGCTCATGCACTGCCATACAAAGTCTGAGAGGAGAGGCATTTCAATCAGAGGACTTGAAAATTATATTGTATTAATAAAATCATATTCATCGGATGAAGTGTGCTTGAAATAATGGACAGTATCAAAGTGGTTTCATCGCTTAATGAAACGTTATGTCTTCATTTTGTCTCCACAGGGGGTGCCTGGCTTGTCCGGGGTCAAAGGGGAGAGCGGTGACCCGGGTCCTCAGGTAAAAAGTAATTCATGTCGCTTATTTTATTTTTGACTTTTTCTTTCAAGAGCGGTAATTGAAGCATCTGCCACTTGTTTTATGAGCAAGGAAATGACTTCCACTGTCTTTAAGCTCACATCAACTCCTTTCTCTGAAAAATCCTTTGTAGCCGGTTGACTGCCACTGATTTGATTAATTTGAACAATATTAAAAGAAGGTAAACTAGGAAGAGAAAAGGCTTAATAGTAATAGCCCTTTGGACTATTAAATTGGTTTGGGATTGTTCAAAGCAGAGCAGAGCTCTTGCATTTTCACTGACACCGGCCCTGCCATCCAGCCCAAGATGGCTTCTGTGGAGATACCATCTAGCAGATTTTCTCAGAAAGGATATTTAACATCCTTCAAAGAAGTAAACTTCAAACCCTCTGTAGAACTGAGGAATTCAGAGAAATCGAGAATATCTGAGCTGAAATGTTTTAAAGATCTCGGATTTTACTTACTTGGTGCCAAATTAAAAGTATTGCTCTTTTTTTTCTTTAATGATAATAAATAAATAGAGGCATTCAATATAGGCACATGATGGAATTTTCTTATCCTAGAAAACAAAAACAAAATGTGCTGTACTTTTATAAATTCATTCATTTTTTTTTTAAATCCCTCTTAATGTACTCAGTACGTATAAATTCAGACTGGGGCACAGGAGCTCTCTCAAGTAGCCAGCTACTAATATGTTTTCTTCTTTTTAAATTAATTTTATTTACAGGATATTATAAGGTAAAATTGAATTTTAACACCTATCGATATTCTTTATATTCACCACCACCATCATCAAGATCTGTAACCCCCCCCAAATTTCTTGGTGCCCCCACTTTGCAGTCTCATTCTCTCCCCCCCGACAGTCCCCCTGACCTGCTCTCATCACCCCAGTTTTATCTTTTCAAGATGCTCTGTCAATGACCTCGTTCCTTACGTGACCCTCTGATTGTGGCTTCTTTCTCGGTCATGGCACCTTTGAGATCACGCATGCTCGAGGAGCGCATTGATGGTCCATTCCTTTTTGTTGCTGTGTGGCACTTCCCTTGTGGATGCGCCACTGTTTAGTTACATTGCCGCCAGAAAAAATCCAAAGAGAACTGAGACGGACTTTTGGGTGATGCAGAAGGTAGTGTTTCTCGTGCTTGGTGAACATCACCCTAAAGGGGTGGCAGGCCTTTGCAACCTATGGGAGACTTGCATAAAATTATTGACATGGCATTGCATGGGAATCGAAGGAATTTAATCCTTCGCTAAATGCAGGAGCTTTTTGATCAAACTTACCTCTTTCAATAACACATGAATCTGAAAACATACTGCAGTCGTGTTCATGGATTTTACAGTTTTTCTTCACTCCAGAGATGCACTATCAACTGACCATTGTCATTAAGAACGAACAAGATTTGTCCTGTTACTGATTGTCCCTTGCCTTCCAGCTTGCCGTCTCACTACAATAATTTTTAAAGCTATATTCTTTAGCTTTAAAGTGTTAGCCTTAATTTCATAATTTCTATAATCAATATTTTACAGAGATCATAAAATTATTCGTAATTGTGTGTTACATTTACCACCACATTCGCTGTATGCATACTGTTTAAATTAACTCTAAAAAGATATCGTTAATTAAACATAAAGGCCTATATCATATTTATACCAGAACTGCCTTTGACCTATTATTAGCTGTGTAATTAAAAAAATGTCTATCAATCTCCTTGGAAGACTTTCTATAGAGACACAGCATTGCATTGTAGTGATCCAGGGGAGAGGCATACTGAGAGTCTTTGACCTTGACTCTGACTGGGCACGATGCCAGTCAGTGATCTGCATCAGGGACTGCCCGGTCTTCCTCCAGCGTTTCGTAGATGATTGAAAAAACCTGTGCCGAGTGGTAGCCGTACAATGGAGAAAAAGATTAGTCCAGAGCTGCAACAGTTAACAGTCCAATGGGAGACTCAACTGTGAGAAAAAGCAATGATAAATCGGCACGAGAAATGAAATATTGTAAAAGAATAAATAAGAGAGCAACTTCAAAAAAGGAGGTAAAGGGGAAGGAAAAGGAGTTGGAAAAAGAAGATTAAGAAGCATGGGTTAAGAGTGTTTTCAGTCAAAGGAAATAAAAAAACCTCCAGGTGTTGAGAAAAAAAATGAGTAATTGAGGACTTTTTTTGAAAGTTTAAAATATTACTGTGTTCCTTTAGTTTAAACGAAGGTATGTGTTCATATATACTTAATAATATAATATGACTTTTTTTTGCAAGAAGCCTTTAGAAAAATTGATTCTCTTCTTTTCTGCTTTATCTGGACTTTTACATAAGGATTATTTTCTTATGTTAAAATGATTAAGGTAAAGTTAAGTGGGTATCAATTCCTAAAGCCATCTCACTCAATGTGATTGAATTTATTGATCAAACATTTTATAAAATGAATTAATTATGGTGATTTGATACAGGGTCCACGTGGTGTCCAAGGTCCACCTGGTCCAACGGGAAAAGCTGGAAAAAGGGTATGGTTGGCTTTCATTGTATCTTTTGAGGGTGTCCGAAATTGTGAGTTATTTTGTTTCATTTCACTCCGTGCTGGCGGGAATCCCTTTTGCTGAGTCATGTTCTTGGCATTCTCAGGGTCGTCCAGGGGCTGACGGAGGAAGGGGAATGCCAGGAGAACCTGGAGCAAAGGTCAGGAGCTCATTTGTTTATATATTCACATCCTGATGTCAGTTCACCCCTCAGAATTTTGTATTTTCAAATAGTTTCTTGATATGAAAGAATATGTCACGTTCAAATTACACTACAGGATTAGACTGGAAATGTGATGATGATGATGGTGATAATGATGATGATGGTGATGATGATGGTGATGATGATGATAGTGATGATGGTGATGATAATGATGATGGTGATGATGGTGATGATGATGATGATTTTACAGGGGGATAGAGGATTCGATGGACTTCCAGGCCTGCCAGGTGACAAAGGTCACAGGGTAAGATACACCATTCTGTTACTTTTTGTACAGAGATAATGCAAGAATATTAGGGATTATTTTAGAATTGATACGCTGTAGGAAATTAGAAGAAAATTAAATATTTGTAAATCCATTAGGTAAATTATTACACCTGCTAGATAGTTAATGGAAGATAAGTACAAGTACACATGCAATATCAATATAAGTTCTTGAATTGTTTTTAGACTTTACTCATTTCATGCAAACATAAGTCGAGGTGGAATTTTTATAGCCATGTATATGGAAAACATAAATTATAGAAGAACAACTATAGAGATTCCATTTTGCTTCTAGTTTTTTAGAATTGCCTCGATTTTTCTCTTACATTTGCCTTACATTTTTTATTTGTAGATACATACTCCAAAAAAGACATCCGTAGGCAATCTGTCATTAGTTTAACAGGATACTGCACTCTTTTTTATTGTTCTAAACAAGATGGTCCTGGTAGACAGACACACTACAAGCTGTTTCTTTGTTGTGATAGGACCTTGCACGCCAGCGCAAGAGCCTGTAATTGGCTAAGATTAAATAAACCACCATCATGGACAGCAATTCAGTAGATATTTTTAGTGGGAAATTAAGCAGAGGTGGTCTCTCAAAAAAAGATCAGTTTGGATCTTTATGTTTTTCTTCTCCAGAAGTTAAGAATGAAGGTAGGATAACCTTTAGATAAATTGGAGAATTTAAAAAAAAGAATAGAGAACCCTACAGATATCTAGTAGGGTAGCGTATGCATACTACATGTCAAGAGAGACATGTTTGCTTTTAAAGAAATTCAAAATTCCTTTAGTCTTCTAGAGTTGTGCTGATTTAATATGAATTATGTTAGAAGCAGAAAAAAATTAATTAAATTAAGATCACCAAAGTGTGTCCATCTTTGAAACAATCTTCAGCAAAATAGTATTTTAATGGTTTACCTTGTAATAATTTGATGTCTGGAAATTACTTAGGGTGTTTTATTTAAACTTTTTGGTGTTGAAAATCAAGGGAACATTCCCCTAGCATACTAATGTAATTCCAGTTCATGTAAAACTATGATTTTTCGATAAAGGGCTCTGAGTAGGGCAAATAGAGCATAAGTTTTGCTTGGATGTCCTGTTCTAATCTATAGGAGAGCTGTAGAACAGTCTTCTAAACCTTCTACCTTACTGCATATTCTAATCCTATTGGTATTTATTTAATAGGGTGAACGAGGTCCCCAGGGTCCTCCTGGTCCTCCTGGAGAAGATGGAATGAGGGTACATTAAACTTCATTTTTTTTTAAAGAAATACATAAAATTAAACCTAAGAGAACAAAATCGTGTTGAAATGATGCATTGTCTAATCACGTTACCCTCCTATTCATTTTGAAATGACAGGGAGAAGACGGCGAGATCGGACCCCGGGGTCTTCCAGGTGAAGCTGTAAGCAACTTTCTTTCTTTTTAAATAATTCCCCATTTTGGAGGAATAGTGACTGTTGTCACACGTATAAAGTCAGTAATAAGCTCGGGTGATCGGGCCAGTCTTACCTAAGCTAACCAGGTAATTATCATGCGAAAAAAAAAATTAAGAGGTGTAGGGTTACATTGAGCTTTTGTGTGGTAGAGAATTTGAAAGAAAAGAAATGTAAAAATATACCATCTTGCCAGCCAGAAAACCTTATCCCGTTTTTGTTGGTGTTTCTCTGCTGTTTCTCAGTTGTTTCTATCAGCAGTGGTTTCAGAATCTGTTTACATATTTAGGGTAAATGAAGCTTATTACCAGAAAAACGAAAAACAAAAAACAGAACAAGGAGGTGCTCAGCATGCCAGTTAGAAGAATAAAATGTGACAGATTACATTTTTTCCCCTGAATTTTACCAATGAGAAAACTGAGCGGGAAGTTTCACCCGAAGCTAGTTAATCAAACCGCCAGACTAGAGCAGCCTTCTCGCTTCCAGAAGGTGCTCGTCTGCAGAAAGTCAGGAAAATAACATGACTCTTTTTTTTTTGGCAAGAAGCCACTTAGGGAAAAAAAGTGATTCTCTTGTCTTCTGCTGTATCTGGACCTTTACATAAGAAATGGTTTATCTCCTTACAGAACCTGTCTACTCAAAGGCGTAAAAGTTCGAGTGAATAGGAGAAACAGTGAATTATTGTATTGACTTTTTAAAGAAGGGGGAAAAGCAAAGCAGATGGAGGAGGGAGAGTAGAAGTGGAAAAACATTGTTTACGATTAAACAAAAGTAATTTTTAGAACTCTTTTTAGGAAAAGGGTTTCTATAATCTGCAACCATAGTTACCCAGGGCCTCTTTCCCTGAGTGAATCATCTCTCAAGATGGAATGAACCCAAATGTGAAAGAGATGAGCCCTGGCCAGGTGGCTCAGTTGGTGGGAGTGTCACCCCGTGCCCCGAAGGGCTGTGGGTTCGATACCGGTCAGGGCAGCAGCCCATTAACATCTCCCTCTCTCTCTCCCTGCTTCTACTTGCTCTAAAATAAGTAAATAAGTAAATAAATAAATAAATAAATAAAGCAAAGTCATTTAAAACAGATGAGAATCAAGACCCTTCTATTTGTGTAATCAAATAGTGAGATTTAGCAAGATTCTGTGCTGCCGTTCCAATCAGAAATGACACCAAAGTGACATATTTCACATAGTAAGCTATTTCTTATTTTAACAAGTTCCCAAGTGATTCATGCATTAACTTACAGAATCAAAGACCCGCAGTGTCTGTAAAAAAGATTCGCGGTTATCCATTGTGGCGTCTGGGTTGGTATAAACACTGGTTATTTGTGGGACCTAAAACGGTATTTTAAACACCACTTTCAGTGTGTGAAGACATGAGGTACAGGATTTCTCCTCCGAACATTGCATTAGAATTTCTTTAGAGGAAGAAGCGTGTTTTGAGGGCATTTCTTATGAGGGTGTGTGGGGTTTGGGTGTTTTTTTTTTTCTTTTTAGGGTCCTCGAGGTTTGCTGGGACCACGGGGAAGTCCGGGACCTGTGGGACAACCTGTAAGTGTCACTGCAATGCGCAGGATTTGCTGGCGACAATTGCTTGCTTTAAAGTCCAGAGGCCCTGGAAGCTTTCAGTAGAAGACCCGGCATTTCCTGCCTTAAAATATTCTTAGGCCTAATGATCTGCTTATCAGTTTAGCTGCTCTCCTCCTTTTAGTTGATCTTTTAATGTTAACGATCTGATTTGATCTATTTTAATGCTTCATGTCCAATTCCCAGTGCCCAGTGGAAAATGCCTCTGGGTTGTCTCCAGTGGGAACATAGACAGGAGAGAGTACAGATCTTTCCTTTTTCCTCGTTTTTATCCAATCCTAAAATGATTTTTAGTCACCCTAGGCTAATGGGTATCACGCTATGATAAGGTTAGACTTTTTGATGTTCTGTTGTAGCATCTAAACATATAAGCATCTGTATGTTCTTCTTCATTGAAGGGTATCGCAGGAATAGATGGCCCCCAAGGACCGAAGGGGAACATGGTACGTAGAAAAGCATCCATGAAACAATTCACTCCTACAAACCTGGGTACTAATGAACAACTGTTGCTAGATCTGAAATAAAGATTTCCTACAACATTTGCTAAGTCCATTAGCTTCTGCAGGCATTAATAGTTTGCAAGACTTTCCAGATTCTCTACAGGGAAAATTAATGTGGGGACTGTCTTTCAACTGAGAAGAAAAAACCCATTATGTGAAATAGGTGTGGTAAGGATTCTGCATCTTTTCCTCTGGCAGGGCCCCCAAGGGGAGCCGGGACCGCCTGGTCAACAGGGGAACCCAGGGCCGCAGGTGAGTCTGAGCCCCTGGCACGGCTCCTCAGGCATCATGGGGTAAGGAGGTGTCATCTTACGGGAAAACTGACGGCCTCAAAATTTTGTATATAGAGATAAAAATGGTCGTAGTGTGAGAGGAGGAAGATAATTCTTTTCCCACCCTTTAAAAAAAAAGGAAAAAAAAAAAAAAAAAAAACGTGAGCAGAGGGGAGGAGGATTGGAGGACCGGGGGAAAGAGGGAAAGGAATTGAGAAGTCCCCATGATAACTACAGAATAGTCGCGGGGATGTAAAGTACAGCATAGGGAATACAGTCAATAATATTGTGATAACTGTGTATGGTGCCAGGTGGGGACTGGAAATATCGGGGGACCACTTTGTAAAGTATATGCTCGTTGAACCACCAAGCTGTACACCCGAAACTAATGCAAACTAATGTTGAATATAAACTGTAATTGAAAAAGTAAAAAACAGAAACAGAAACAAATTGTGAGCAAATGTACAGAAGCCTCTTCAAGAGAAAAGAAAGTCACTCAGGGTTCATGGAATAGCAGGAGAACAGCGCCCCCTGCAGGAGGGCGCTGAACAGCATCCCAGTAGAATCCCCTTGCCGAAAGACAAGCTGGGTGAGACTGTTCAGAGCATTCCAGAACCTTCTGGAGATTGCAGGGGATAGATGTAGATTCTCCTAACTCATTTACTCATTTCATGTGACGGAAAAGGCTAATAATTTACTATTCTAAAAAGTATATTCTTGGGATATGATTCCTGATGAATGACATACGTTCCCTTATTACAGGGTCTTCCTGGTCCACAGGGTCCCATTGGTCCTCCCGGGGAAAAGGTGAGCTACTCTGTTGTCCTGGTATTGCCTGGGGAGCAGCGTGGGTTGCCACCCTAGGCAGGGGCTGTGGATCAGGTATCTTGATGGCCCCGCTCGGAAGGAATCTCTCTGGGGTTTCACCGCGAGAGCACAGTGTGAGGGGAACCCATACATACATCCCTGAACTGAATGTGGTGAGATGTCTCAGAGTTTCCATTTGGAAAGCTTCCAAAAGTGACATGGTTAGATATATTAATCTCAGAAAAGTACTGGTGTGAACCAGTGTTTTTCCGTTAGTTTCGTTCCCCTTTTCTTTCTCATTATTTAAAACACATAATTAGGTTGGCTTGTGACAAAGGATCTGTGGCAAGATCTGATTAAGGAGAAATTGTGAAGTTATCATTGCCACCATTTCTTTTATATAAATGACAAATGAGGTTCTCGTTAATAACCCGATGTCTGGATCAAAACAAGAATAAATCTTTAATTAAAGTGATGTCTTTGTTCTTCTGATCTTCCCGCCACATTTCCTAGGTGTTATCGCCTGTCCCCATAGTTACAGCACAGTGTCAGCTGGACTCCCTAATGCCTTTTTTTTCTTTTGTTCGTTAATTTCTGGGAACATCTAATTTTTATTCAATTAATAGCTTTAATGGGAGTGTAATTTCATACTATAAGAATTCATTCATTTGAAGTGTGCAAGTCAAGGAGTTCTAGTAAATTTACAGAATTGTGCCACTCTCAAATTTTTAGACTATTTATTTATTTCCCAGCAGGAAACCTTGTGTCAATTTGCACTCCCCATCCGCCCGGCCCCTACTCCACCCAACTAGACCTGGAGAGTCACTAATCTGCCTCCTGTGTGTAGCTCTGCCTTTCCTGAACGTTTGCTTGACTGAACTATTTGCTTCTTTTTATTGCCAGATGTATTCTACTGGTTGACTATACGACCATGGCCTTGATAGTGAAGATAATTTCAGTGATGGTCACAAACCCTGCCATTAAAAATTTAGTGTTTTAGAATAGTTATTACAAAATACAAGATTAGCAGACTAAATATAGGACTTTGCAGAGCGGTGAAGGAGACTGAAACTTTTAAATCCTCTAAATGAGGTGCAACTAACCTCACTCATAAAATCTACATGGTTCAAGTTAAAGGCTATTTTTATGTTTTTGTCATTGTTCTATAGTGAGTTAAGGAAGGTCCTGTAACACTCTGTGCTCTCAGTCTGCGTGAAGACAGTGGTTTTCCTAACGCTCGCTGAGAATGGGAAACACCCTGAGCTATGTCAACAACCGAGGATTGCTGCTATGTCCTTACATTTTCAATTGTCTCTAAATCCTGGCTTACACATGACCAGTCAGCAATAATGGCCTGGACGCTAAGGACTGGGGGAAGTCCATTATGCTCAGCAGAATGCTTGTTTTCTCCTAAGAAAGGGGCTATTTTACAATAGCCAGTGCCATTTACAATCACCAAGTCCTATGCTAGCCTTAGCGATGGTCAAGTTAAACGAGAGTTAAAACCCTCTGTGGTTAAACAGGGATTGAATTGTTCAATAGATAGTTGCTGTTACTATTTGTTAGTTGGATATTAGGTGATGTCACTTTTACAGGAAAATATTAGATTCGTGTTTCTTCGTGATCTACGAAGAACTGTTACACTATAACCTATCCTTTTAAAAATATTTTCCTAAGTACTGATGTTTCATCAATGTTGCTGTGTAATTATTCGATTTGGCACAATATCATTGATGGATATATTCAGTGTTTGCTTCTTCCATGTCATAAATCAATATATTTTTGACTTACATTGTTTTTCTTTTTATTCGTGAAACTAGTTTATTGTAGTGTGCAAAATTAATTTGCTAACTTAAAAAGGCATTTAGGATTATTAAACAGGCCCAAAACTAGCATGTTTTTGATATGTGTTGAATTTGGTTTTATTTATCTCTACATGCCATTCCTTCCTGTACAATATATTCAAAGCTATTTACATGCGTGTGGCTTAGATATAAAAGCCAGTGACTCAAGTTAAGAGTTTTATGGTGGTATATTCCTACGCACAAAGCCAGATTTTCTCTTACTTTCATTTCTGAAATGAAAACATTCTCTTTCTCTCTTTGGTTAGGGACCACAAGGAAAACCAGGGCTTTCGGGACTTTCTGGAGCAGATGGGCCTCCTGTAAGTAATAGTTACCTGGTCGTTATGTTTCTGTATATTCTCTTCAAAATAGATTTTTACATGTGCTTTCACAATGATTTTATGAATTCAGTAATAAAAGCAAAGCGAGCCAGTAATTAAACACTGAGCTCTAAAGCTCCGTCTCAGGGTGTCACGTCCACGGGCAGCCCCGTCTAATGCACACGCCGTGGTCTTTGGCCAGATCCGTTCCCGTGGCTGTGCTGTTCTCCAGCACCGCGTGTTTTCCTGCCACTCGCTGCTCTATCTGAGTGCCTTCAACTGCTCCACTACGACACCTTTATTTCCATCGTCCTTTCCACTGAAAGTACTTTGTCATACTCTCTCCCATTTCAAGGTGCATGTTTCTTCAGAGTCCAGGCGAAATTCCTCCCCGTTGGTGAACTTCCTCAGACAACTTCCACCGAAATCCCTCAGCCTTCAGGGATTCCCTCCTTTGCTAGAAAAATACCAATGCTTATTATATTCTATCACTTAGTGATCAATAATGTAACTCTGTAATCTCCACAGTTGTTATTTGTAGAAATGTGTTATTGATGCTTCTTTTTTCCCCTCTTCCAACTTCTTACTGAGAACTACGAAAAATTCTTCACTCTTTCTCTACTTGCATTTATTGAGTATAATTGCACATTTTTATGCATTAACTCTCAATAACTTGATTATTAACACTCAGTGTTATTTATGATCTTGCTGTGTTTTCAAATATCCCGCCCTCATGCCTCGTTCTCTTTGAGGATGCGTGTATGATTATTTGATCAATATGCAAAATAGAAGTCAGATTGAAATACCTTTATGTAAGACTCTAATTGAGACTGAGGTTGAATCATTGATGAAGAATAATATGTAATGTTTTATATATTTTTCCAAGCGCTCTCAGATATATTATGTAGCTGATAAAATTTGCATCTATCCAAATGTCACCGTTTTCAATGTTATTTAAGGCCAAGTATGTTGATGTAACATGTTCCATTTGTTTAGAAACATAAGGAGTAAGATCTCAGTATTTTGAAAAAAAAAAAAAACTATTTAATAGTACTTTAAACTGCTATTAGTATTGCACCTTACCAGTGTCTACTTTTGCTAAATCTAGGGTCATCCTGGAAAAGAAGGCCCGTCTGGAGATAAGGGCGCCGTGGTATGTCACAAAGTCCCTCTGTAAATGTTCTCTCCCCTCACCTCCCAAAGAGAAATCCTTACTCTGATCTCCTCTATGGTGCATCTGTTCTTCCATGCTTGCTTCAGGATAGGAATATTAGAGAATAAGTATCAGAAAATAATTCATCTCCACCTGTTTTAACTTTCAAAAGAATTTTGGCTACCTTATAGATATGTCACGTTCTGCCCTGGCCAGGTAGCTCAGGTGGCTGGAGCATCATCCTGATACACCACGGCTCGGGTTCAATCCCCGGTCAGGGCACATGCAGGAGTCAACCACTGAATGTGTAAATAAGTGGAACAACAAATCAATCTCTCTCTCTCTCTCTCAAATATTACAAAACAACATTAAAAAATGTCATTTTCCTAGAATTCTTTTTTGTTTAGGATATGATAAACAGATATGTATTAGATAACTTTTAATTTTGTATTAGCATTTTTATTAGACTGCATTTTCTTTTTTTAAAGTGTTCTCCTGATCAGAAAGAAATCCACATTTTAAATATGTAGCGTATGTGGAATCAGTGACTGTATTATAATAATGAAACTGGACAGGAACTACTGAATATCAGTAAACTGTTTATGTCACTCAAACTTCATTTTCACTTATAACTTTCTGGTAACCCTTGAAGAAGAAGAGACTGAATTGTAATGGCAACAATTATCAAAATACCTAAATAAAAGCTTATTCAATGTTAATACCGGTTTTGATTACAGCAGCAGGGGTCAGATTATTTTTATTTAGAGTTGTTAGCTTTGGATTCTTATTAAAATACTCAGAATTACAGCAGAAAGTGTATGGTACTTACAACATACTGTTTCCTTTGCATAGACTAATGTCATGAAAGTAACCGTGGAAATCACATCATTTTGATCCTATTCTTAATGACGTGAATGCTACCAATGTACATCTGTATTTGGTTAGAAACTGTTGATCCTTCTGGGTAATCTGTAATTGTCTATTATAAGCATTGGAGACATCAGATCTTTTTCAAGTTTAGAAAACTAGTTATTAATTACATAGTTATTTACACTACTTTATATTTTTACAACGTTGATCTTATTTTTAGCATGAATATAAGATATGATAAGTTTGGAATGACTTGGGCTAGTCAGGTGTTTTTTATCATCCCTGACTTGAGAAGCAAATGATGAAACTACCCTAGAAATCTTTGCCCGTAGTAAAATAGCGGCACATTCTTGTTGATTACTCGGTAACGTTATCATATGTTAAGAAGTGGCACTGTGAATGTGTTCCGTGTGACATTGCGATGGGTCTGTTTTAGGGTCCTCCTGGTCCACAGGGTCCTATCGGCTATCCCGGTCCCCGAGGAGTGAAGGTAAATGCTATTTTTTTCTCACATTATTTAATTTCAATGCAAAGCCTCATAGTCATTTAATCTTTTGAATCTGTCCTACAGGGAGCAGATGGTGTCCGCGGTCTCAAAGGCTCCAAAGGTGAAAAGGTAAATTATAATTTATTTAGGTGGTTTTAATTACTATATACCCTTTATATTAAACATGTAACTTTATTTAAGATATCCTATTTCTCAACTATAGTAGGTGATTCTTATATCCTAGATCATGCAAATGTAATTTCGTACTTTGTATCCTGAAAATTTTTAAAAAATATCTTCATATCATCCATTATAGACCAGAAGCAAAATAGGTTATAAACAGAATGAATCCTGCATCCCTTTTTTTCTTATATGTATTTAACTTTTCTAAATCATAAAATTGGCCCCGAGAAAATATGTTTTCTGCAGAGGTTGTTCAATATCCAATGATACACGTAACAGAGGAGTGTCTATTCCCCTTTTTTTCTCTGCGAACATCCCCCAAATTCATAAATTAAAGCTCAGTGCGAAATATGAAAGTTAGAAGCACCATAAATCAATTGAGGGAAGAGGAAGTTTTCATATGTGATACAGCCTACAAAGCAAAGTAATTAATGAGAAGGAAGTGAAGGTCACAATCAGGCAGAAGCGGATGAAAAGATGTGGGATCTTTTACGGAGCATGTATTGTTTTAATTGTCTTTAGACAATGAACTTCAAATTGAATTTTTCATGTACATGTGTAATACACGTGTGGAACCCACGATCCTTCGACATGTGTGGTGAAACTGAATGACATTATGCAGAGTCAGTATTGAGTTATCTTACTGCAATATTACGTTTTAAAAAATAGGGTTTCTTATAATATGTTGGTAGATTTGGTGAGAGATAATGGAATAGAAAGGTTGATTTCAAGGTAACCGTTTATCCCCTTAGACATAATTTTATCAAAAGCACTTTGAGTGGATTTGATCTCGGTAAAGAATTGATAACAAGAGATGAACTTGTCGTACCCACTATGTTTAGTTTTCTGAAAAATATATAAAAGGTATCCAACTATATTGTCACTTCCACTGTATGCATTTTCAATGAACTCTGCTACTTGGATTTGAAACCCCGTTCTTCTGGATCATCCCGGATGAAATCCAGGAGATGATACTGTCTTACTGAGTTGGTAACAGACACAATGACCGTTCAGTATTGAATTTGCCATTGTTGGCACCTTGCCTGTGTGGAATTTGGAATTCTTCTTGTTAAGACCTTTGAGAATCAATAAAATTTCCCTGCTGGAATTAGCACCCGCCCAGGATTTCCAGGGAAGGCAGTGTTTAAAGGAAAGATGTTTAGTTGAGGTGGGGAACTTGGGAACTTTTGGGGAGAAGGGGTAGTTTCAAAATGACACAGAAAAAAATATATAGATGATGTGATTTATGTGAGGAGAAATCTACTCAGGAAAAAAATAAATGAATATTGTTTATATGTACAAAAGTAATTTGAGATTATTGGTTGTTCTGAACAGTGTATGATCTCAAAAGAAATGCGTAGACATAGAGGGAAAGAAATAATATTTTAAACTTGGAGTTAAAGATTCTAAGTTCTGATTCTACAGTATTAACTAGGCGTGTAAACTTAGATTGTGTGCTTCCCTGGGGGCTTATTTTAAAACCTGTAAAATGACATTTTCCAAACAAATCTCTAAGGTTTTTTTTTTTTTTTGGCTATCTCTTTTATTATATACCATCTACTAATTTAGTATTATATTACTTATCTAGATTTAAATAAATTTTATATAAAACTTGATGGAAACTTTTTTATAGTGATAGAAATTCTTTCTATTTTAAAACTGTAAAGAATGATTAAATCTGCCTGGCTTATTTCACTTAGCATAATGCTCTCCAGATTCATCCATGTTCATTGTGAAATTTCACCAGCTGTACATTTATGAATTTATAAATTGTGTACTTTCTCTATGAAAAGAAAAAGAACAGCATAGGAAATGCAGAGGCCAAAACACTTGTATGTACAGCCCATGGCCATGAACTAAGGTGGGGGGATGCTGGATGGTTGGGGGGTACAGGGTGGAGGAGGATAAAGGGGAGAGAAAAAATTGGGACAACTATAATAGCAAAATCAATAAAATATACTTAAAAATAAGTACAGAGGCTAAATCAAGAAAAAACAGAATGATTAAATCCTAATGAATTTTTTTTTTAAGATTTTATTTTTATTTTTTAGAGAGAGGGGAAGGGAGGGAGACAGAGAGGGAGAGAAGCAGCAATGTATGATTGCCTCCCACATGGCCCTCACTGGGGACCTGGCCCGCAACCCAGGCATGTGCCCTGACTGGGAATTGAACCGGGACCCTCCAGTTCCCAGCCTGCGCTCAATCCACTGAGCTACACCAGCCAGGGCTAAATCCTAATGAATTTTAATGTATATTATTTATTTGTTTTTTCTGAATAGGTATTATAATTGACCATTAATCTCATAAGATATAAAAAAGGAAGTCAAAACTATTTTCTTTTTACATATAACAACATTAATTGTTAACCAAAGGTAAAATAGCAAGGCTTAAAAATCTCTATTGTTACAACTCAGATATTTCCCTTAGACTTCAAGTAGCATAGTCCAGTAATCCAAGTGGCATGGGTGAATTCCTGTTTTACATCTTCTGAAACTCTAAGAATTTTGTTTTAAGATTAAATCAGACCTGATAATTTTAGGACTAGAAAGCTCAGAAAATAATCGTTTCATTTGGTTGCAAAAAGCCATTTCTTGTAAGGACACCTAATAATGTAAGAGTCACTTAATTGATTTCTTTAATTGTGCATGTATTAAAACAAAGGTGAGACAAAATAACCTCTAGTTCACTGTGTTCTCTCTTAAAAATAAAAATAAAAAGAAGCCAAAGCAGCTCTGCCTGAAAAGAGTCCTAAAAACTGTTACTGATTTTCAGACATAGAGTGCAGTCTTTTCAAACAAAACTTGGCAACTTTGTAATGACCTTGCTCCCTAGGGAGAAGCTAATGAAGACAGTAGTCAATGGGAAGTTAAGAGGCCATTGGCAGCTTTTGCGTCTTTGCTATTGGCCCGTGGCATTCAGGGCCAACAGAACCCAAATTCCACACGGAGAGTTTGTGGCCAGAATGTTGAAAATGGCATGTTTCTGTTTTGAAGGAAACTTCTACAGCAGTCGGAATTCTTAGGTTCAGGGAAGATACCAGATTGGACCCCTTGTCCAGGTTTGGGTCTCCTGTACCCGCGGTGGCCTGATAGTTTCTGGACCTTAGCACAGCTGGTCAAACTCGCAGGGAGGCACGGATGATTCCCAGATGTTTAGTTACAGGATGTTCGTTGAACAGCGTGATTAATGAGGGCCAAAAATGTGCTAGGAGCTGGAGATCCAGAGACTCGTTCGGCATGAGTCTTTTTTCTACCATTCGGTAGAAAGGAAGAGACCTCTGGTCCACTAAGGGCAGGATGGTGATTGTTGCAGTAATACCTGTTCAGAACCAGGAGGGTGATTTTCAGGGGGAGACAGAGGCCGTGCAACACGTCAGCGCAGATTCACACCCTGAGTCTGAGAGAAGGGCAGAGCATCGCCGGTGGACAGAGAAGGGAAAGATGGACAATGTGTGTGCGAGGGGGGACCGAAGCCAGAATTGCAAATAGAAAGACAGGTGACTGAGAATTTCTAGTACGCAGTCCCAGTGTTGCATCAGCGGGGAGGGGAGGTTCAAGGTCAAAGACAAAACTGCAGAGGTGAACAGAAGCTAGCTAGATCGGGCAGGGAGGGAGGGAAGGCGGGAGCTTCATCATCATTAGCCAATTGCAGCATTTTAAAGTAAAGATTGATTGGCGCAGTTTTGTGTTTTAGAGAGGTCATTTTGGCAGCGGGATCTGGAAACAAGTGCGCCAGTCTTTCTAGCTCTGTTCTCGCAATGGCCTGAAATGTCCTTTCCTCAAACTATGCACGTCAAATCCGTTCTGTAAGTACCAAGGAAGGTACCCAGTGCCCTTTCTGCCGTTCACTTTCTAACTCAAAACCATCACCACCTGCACCTCCACCACCAGCACCACCACCATCACCGCCATGTCTTTTCTCCGAACACCTGTATTACTTCACCTGAACCAAAATCAACGCGAATATTCTACCTTCACTTTTATTGGTAAAGTAAAAATGTCGAAATACTCCACAGTACTCTGAAAGGAATAGTCACTCAATTAATGTTATTAACTATATAAATAATGATTCATTTGGAAGTTAATTTTTTTTTTCTGGAAACTACGAGATAGTAAGGTTGTTTGCAACTCTTCTTAAGAGTTAAGATTTCAGTAAGAATGGCAGGACATGTTTTTATATCAAAATTTCTCCTCTTTGCTAATGGACGCCCGGTTTTCAACAATGGTCTGAGCATGTGACACATAATGACCAAAGTCTATTTATATATAAAGTATAATATTAACTTGCTTTTTCTCCATCTGAAAAGAGATTAGTATATCGAGAACAAGTTGAGCTAGAAAGCATTCATCTAAAGCACATGCTACAAAATGCATGATACAAAATTCTTAGGTATAAATTAGTAAATCAAGGGTAAAGATATTTTATTTCACAGTCCAAAATTAAAATGATAATTACATAAATATTTACTTTTTTTCCAAATAGCACAGAATACATGTTGTCATAAGAGAGTGGTCATTTCTCCCATAACAGAGGAAATTTAATGGATACATTTGTAAAATATTTCCTAATTTTTTAATGATTTTATTTAATGATTTGATTGATTTTAAACTTATTTTATTTGATTATTTTATTAATTCTGGAAACATGGAAGGATCCTGGGCATAGGGTTGTGAAAGGGAGGAAGAAGTTTCACAACTAGGATTCACGTTTCTCAGAACCATTTTCCCTAATCATCAGTATCCGTGTTGTATATATCTCCGCATTTTAGATTCATCAAACCAACTGATGAATCACCTGTTTTGTTACTTATTTTTTTTAGGGTGAAGATGGTTTTCCAGGGTTCAAAGGTGACATGGGCCTCAAAGGTGACAGAGTAAGTGAAAAAATAATGCCACCAGTATCTACGGTGGTGCGTGTGTGAGTGTGTGTGTCTTCCTGTATTTAAATATAGGAAGCTGAGGCACAGGACAAATGAAAATGCTTGTATTAATATTACATGAGGCATTACTCACTTGAGATTTACGTAAAAACTTAAGCGATTTAATGTTTGTGAAGATAATATAATTATCAATGATTGTCTTTTGTACCGTGTATTAAATTTCCAAATGTCCCATGACGTATATATGTTAGATACTATTTTTATAGACATTTCAAAAATAATGACCAAATTGCTTAGAAGAAATAATATGATGGTTTTATTCTACATTTGTTCATATATAGTGAGCTATGCTGCCTAGAAATATGTCTGCAACTTTCATGAATTTTTACTGTATGGTGGCCCTAAATTTTGACTAAAAACACCTTTTTTTTTCCTTCTGGTAAAGAGTGTCTAGAAAACAAAAATGTGAGTCACTTAAAGTAAATTAACATTTTATTGGGAAGATTTATTTTACAACTAACATAATAGTCCCTAATAAATCTGAAAAAGAAGGGAATTATAGAACATTTTGTTTCCCTAAAATTCGCATAAAGCCTGTTTCCAGGGAAGGAGGCAACAACTTTTCATCTTCCAGGACCTGAGGGAGACAAAAACCGAAGATAAAATGGAGATGTTTTTCTTGTGTTCCAAACAGTGATTTCCAAAGTTGCTATTGGCAGACAGGACAAATTATTTTTCCCAACATCGCAATAGGTTCTCTGGCTGGGGCCCTGTACAATTAGACCGACAGAAGAGAGATTATTACCAAGAGACCACGCAGAAGAAGCTGGCTGGCTTCTGCCATGGGCTTACTTATACCTGGGAGTGCTCAGTGATGAGCGTACCTCCCAGGGGTGGTTGGCACCTAGGCTTATGAAGCATTGTAGAAAAGTAACAATACATTTTTTAGAGAAGTAACAAGACACAGGAAAGCACTTTGAGCTTCTAGGACTGAAAAATTGTGGGAAGGCACAGAAAAGGGAAGCCAATGGTATGTAAAGGCTGGTTAATAAAACTTCTTGCGGTAGAAACCCCTGATAATGTCTGCTTTGGGCTCCATATTGATAAGCGTGTAGTTGTCTGCAGTGATGAACTTCTGTCCTGTCTGGTAGAAAGGGGAGGAAGGACATCTTTACAAACTTATGTCCTGTTTTTAGGCAAATTGCGGGCAGGCAGAGAATTTTTTAAAGTTAACTTTATTGGGGTGATATTGGTTAAAAAATTATATAGGCGTTACCTCATCTATATGTTGCATGGATGAGCTTCTCACTTATCTTGAGCTCAGAATAAGAATTGAACTTTAGAATTTGGGGTGGCGTCTTATGCCACCCCTAGGTCTCTAATCTTGATGCTTATTTTTTCTCTCTGCACCACAGGTACATTAAAATTAAGTTCATATAATACATAGCAGCAGGGGCTTCTGTGGGTTGTCAGATGTCAAACTGTGGTCCTTGTTTGTTTATTAATGGAAAGATTGGTGAAGTCGAACACTTTTAAGCCTCCTGGTCATAAATAAAACAGGAGTCAATAGACCAGGAGTTGGAGAATATGACTTTTTGATGGGCTATCATCTCTGCCATTCGATCTCTGATATATTGAAGTCGCAGAAATGCTGTCGCTCTGCGTTTCAGGGAGAAGTGGGCCAAACGGGCCCCAGAGGAGAAGATGGCCCCGAAGGCCCCAAAGGTCGAGCGGGCCCCACTGGGGACCCGGGTCCTTCTGGCCAAGCAGGAGAGAAGGTCAGTGAACAACCCCAGATTCCCAGATGTTCTCAAAGAAAATGCTTCACGGTTATTTAAACATACTTTTAATTACCCATGTCAAAAATCTAGAGGATCCTATTAAATGTCAAGCATAGCCATGTATAGTTGCAGGCTGCTTAGCAGTAAGAATGTGCTGTTAGGTGATTTTGTTCTTTGCAAATGTCAGTGCGCGCACGTCCGCACGCCTGGATGCTCCAGCCCACTGCGCACCTGGGCTGCCGGTGCAGCCTCCTGCTCCCAGGCTACGAGCCCGTGCAGCTAGCTCATCACTGCACGAAACAACCCGGGATTCAGCCAGGCACGAGAGGGAACGATGCCATCGAGAGACACTGTACACACGAGGGGTGTGAGGCTGTGGCCGCTGTAGCGCGACATGCTGCCTTCGGCAAACTACTTTTTTAATAAGTGGAAACAGTGTGCTTTCCAACAGTGATAAAGCTGTAGTACCGTCCGTACGTAAATCAGCGTCACGGTCATGTGTTATCGTTATCGCGTATTCTCCACTGTACGTGATTGCGCTGAGTTTTCTGTAACGGGCAGCGCAGTGGGTGTGGTCACACCAGCACCGCCACCCACATGTGAGTCACGTGTTGCGCTGCAGTGATACTCTAGCTGTGACGTCACTGGGTGATAGGACTTTTCAGCTCCGTTGTAATCTCAGGGGACCACCGTCATATATGCAGCTGGTCGTTGACCCAAACATCCTGATGCAGCAGCACCAGGAGACGGGCCTGACTTTTCAGTTTGCTCACCGGGCGGTGCACGGGCGGGCAATCTCGACGTTCTTCCGCGTTAGAGTTTAGCATGTGAGCACGATTAAGGAAAGTTGGAAGAATTAGTGAATGTTGGTCCACTTGTTTCAGATAGAACACATATCTTTGCCTCACTTACCAAAACATAGATTTTCTATTTTTCTACCTAACGTATTTTCACAGGGTGTTTTTAAAAAAATACTGATATGTAGGTCCAACTTCAAGAGAGTTTATTCTTAATCTGAGGTTAATTTAGGCATCTCTGTTTTAAAACATTGCAAGGTAATTCTACTATTCATTGGTTGAAGAGCCACTGGGCTGTATGTATTATGTCAAAAATATTTGCAACCATTACGTTTGTATTTAGATGTAATATTAGGCAACATTAAAATGATGCTTTCATAGAGTATTTGCTGATAGGGTGATTTGATGAATAGCTTATAATTTACTATGAGGTTGAATTAAGAAACAAGACTAGAAAGGTGTGTGATAACTGTTACTTGTGTACACTAAAGGAAAATAGAAACAATAATTACCTCTTGGTATAATTCAGATGATTTCCTTTTTTATATGTACGTCTGTTCTCCAAATTTCCTATAACGAGCATCTAGTTCAGTCAATAAATACGGACTTTGCAGACTAATTAAGAAAATTCTAATCCCCAGCCCTTATCATCCTGTCCAAAGAGGAAAATGTATGATGGAAGGACTCAGGGGGGTTTGATGACCAGGCAAACATAAAGCGATTCCTCACCTCACCATGAATCATGTCACGGAGAGTCCTTCAGTGAGGACTGACGTCGTGTTCAGGCCGAGAAAGGAAAGGACCAGGCAAAACACGGGCACCTGAGGCCCTGGGGCCCCACCCCTTAACTTCGCACTGGCCAGTAGGTCAAGGCTCTCCTGGGACCGCCCTCTCCCCTGTGCCCACTCTGTTCTGTGGAAATGGCCCCACAAACTACTCTGGAGCACCCACACTTCCCATCACCCCACATTTTTCATCTTTAACATTTCATTCGTCTGTTCCCCTTTTCTGAAGTTGCGTTCCACCATTCTGAAAATACAGACAGAGTTTCCTCTGGATTTTATCACCGCCCTAAAATGAATAAAAGTATGCATTCTAATTAGTATTTAACACAGGGCACAAAAGCTTTGTGATCATAATTAGAGTATTTCATTAACCTTGAACTCAGTGGCATAAAACAAGCTATTATGGCTTCACACGCCGAAGGGGGCATTGTTACAGACACGCTTCGTTTGTTTGCCTAGTTTCCGTCTGGAGATTACGTACCTATGCAGCTTGACCTTGCCTCAGGCGACTCCAGTTCAGTCTGTCGTGACAAGGTCATAAACTATATTCCTAATTTTTCCATCACTTCATCTGGTGAAATATGTACTTTTGTTCATGATGCTCATCTTTTAATGTTGCATAGACGCACTTGGACTTGTTTATATTTTTGTTTTGTTTAAATATACACATAATGTACTATGCACTTGCTAATGTTGAAGACTTTGATAAATAATATTTTCTGAAGTATGCTTTCATAAGATCTTAAGGAAAATGAATCCCAGTAAAAGTCCACATATATTATTCAATTCATTTATCTTAATTTAATTTCCTCTCTATAATTCTTTAAGTTAATTCTTTTCCAGGGAGCCCAATTTTGTTAGTATAGAATTTTAAATGTCTTAGTATTTGTTGCATGCCTTTGGACTTCGCTGTAATTTATCATTTGTTTTAGCATTTTTTTAGATGGACATGTAATCTCCTTGCACTGCAACAAAATAGTTACACATACAAATGCCACCTGCAGGAATTAACACTCCGCAAAAATCCTTATTTAGCTGTAGCTCTCAATACTGTGTGCATTTATGAACCCAGATATTTGAAAAAAGGAAGAAACTTCTCAAAATTGGGTCAGAATTTCTTAGTATAGTATTAACTTTACTTACTCAATGAGAAAAAGTTAAATAACTCATGAATGCCGGCTTTATAGTTAACAGGAGAATTGAAGTAATTTTATCAAAAAGATTAACTTTAGTTGGAATAAGATCTAAATACATCAACTCACTTTCCATACTATTCAGTCCTATAGGTGTTTTCTTCACTCATGCTTAGAATTTTGCAAAGACTTCTAGCATTGTCCTTAGCTCAGGGTCCCACGTCCCCAAAGAAGGCACAGCCCCTTAGACCGCAGAGGTGACATTAGTGAACATTAGAACACTAGAAATGTGTCTAACCTGGTAAGGGTGTCCACCCTTTTGGTGTCTCTGGGCCACACTGGAAGAAGAAGAGTTGTCTTGGGCCACACATTAAATACACAAACACTAACGAAAACTGGTGAGTGAAAAAAAGGTTGAAAGTAAATTTATGGTTTTGTGTTGGGCCGCGTTCATAGCCATCCCTGACCTCATGCAGCCTGGAAGCCACGGGTTGACACCCCCACTCTAAAGCATAGTTTTTCCTATTCAGATGAAGAAATACAAGGACAGTCTGGAAAACACCTGCAGATCTTTCTTTCAAGTGTACAAATATGTGTATCTAAATTTAATTCAACTTAGAATTCATTATTATTATGATGATCTTTTGACTTTAGGGGAAACTTGGCGTTCCAGGATTGCCGGGATATCCGGGAAGACAAGGTCCGAAGGTAAAATCAGCAGCTTGATTTTTAGAGTTTATTGATCAATATTCTGTGAAGCACTTAGAATTAATCATAGCGATGGTGAGTCTTACAATGTCATTTCACAAGAGACCGTCACATGGTGCGTGGGTACCTGGGGGGCCAGGAGCTCAGAGAGCCGGGCTGGTTTTGGATCGGAGCATCTTAAGAGATGGCAGAGTCAGTCGGCTGCTTCGTTAGGACTGAAATGGGATATTCCAGGGCCGCACGCGAGAACATCTGGAAGTGTTGAAGTGGATGACGGGATGGCTGATAGCTTTTCACTTCATTTCTAGAGCCCTCGGGGTTTGAATAACCACTTGAGATTTTTTTTAAAAAGAATTATTACACATCTTTTACTCTCTCGCCTTTCCTCATTCCCACAGTACTTGTTTCCTAGGGTGGCCACGACACAGCCCCACAAATTTGGTGACTTAACACAGTGGAAATGCGATTTTTCACAGTCTGGAGGCCGAGGTCTAGTCCAGGCGGTAACAAGGCCGGCTCCCCTCCGAGCCTCTGGGGACAAGCTGTCCTCCTCTCTTTCAGCTTCCAGGGGCCCCAGGCCCCCCTTGGCTTCTGTCTGCATGTTTTGTTTGCAGCTTCTGCCCTCTTCTTCACAGGCCCCCCCCCCACTTTTTTTTTCTGTTCTGTGCCTGTTTCTTCCCCTCTTCTGTCTCTTACCAAGACATGCGTCACTGGATTTAGGGACTGCCTGGGTAATCCAGGACGGAGACTCATAATTTACTTACATCTACGAAGAACCAAATAAGGTAACATTCTCAGGTTCCAGAGATTTAGATGTTGCATGTATCTATTCTTTTTTTGGGGGGGGTTACCATTCAACCCCTTACGCCACTTAAATTCTATATATTTGCTTGAAATAGGCATACATGATGGATAAAAATGGATGCTTTTAAAAGTGCATGTTTACCCTGTTGTACTAATTTTTCTCAAGCTAATCATAAAATATTGTTAAGGCTGCACTTGATGCATTGGCTAGATACATTAAAGTGGTTAAATGAATTAATATGTATATTTTTGGGTATTAATATTAAGGTAGTTATGTACACGTGAGATTATCTATGTATATATGTGTCTGTCTCCCTGTTATCTCTCTCTGTTTGATACATTCAGGCTCGACAGATAGAGTAGATGGGGAAAAGTCCTAATTATATAATAACCTCAAAACATGTATTTATTAATAAGCTTCACAAATAATCAACGGGAGAGAAAAATCTCCTTCCTCCTGACAAGTGTGTAATACAAGCTCTTAAGTTCACTCGTCACTGTGTCATGACACTAAGCTTGCCATGTGTTTTCATCTTTTCATTTTTCTAGAAACATTACTCTCTAGAAAATACATATTATATAGGAAAGGCATATTATAAGACATACTTCCTCTATAGTAAGAGGTAAACGTAAATACTTTTAGCCCTTGTAAAATAAGAGTCATTTCACCTATGATTTAAAAATAATAGCATCGCTTACTATTTCTGGCTACATTTAAAATGCTGATTTGTAACGTTTACCTGTTAAGTATTATTCCTAATACACTGTCCTGCCTCCTAGTTCTCTTCTTTTTGGATGTCAAGCATTTTCACAGGTATTATGAGAAAGAGAAGACATCTCCTGTGCAGCTCTGGACTTTAAACTCCTTAGATTACTTGCTGAGTTCTTGATCTGATTTCTAAGTTGAATTGCAAGTTGGTGGTGTTTTGATTTAAAAACAGGAAACTGTCCTATTCTTTGAATGAGCACAGTGTTCTTTGATGAGCTTATTTGATGTTATCTTCTGCTGTTTTTCATGTCAATTCTCTGTTCAATGTTCCTGAATTTGGGTTTTTATTATTATTAACTAAATGCATCAGAATGACTAGAGAGAAGCGTTTCCTCCTAGCAGAATCAAACATTTTCTTTTACCCTTTAACTTAAATGTCTGATATAGTTTGCTCTTTATTTTTTTATGTGACTTTTCTTCATAAAAGTTTTTCTAGGCTCAGAAACCATTTATGTTCTAAAACAAAAAAAAATGATTGACACATCAGAGATCAAATAACTTCACATTTTTTCTATGGGGAAGTCAATGAATTTTAAATAGATTTAAGTAGTTTTTTGCACTAAAAGTGAACTGTGGCTGCTGATCTTTTTCAAGCAATTTACAGACTATCACTAGACCATATAAATTTACCCAGTATATTACTACAAAAATCTTACTGGGTATTTAAAAGATGCACCACCCTATGTTCTCTAAAATGACAGCTATTTCAACAAGTGAAATCTATTTTAAGACAAGATTCCTTTACATTTAAATCAGCATTAAAATAGTTTTCATATTTTCACGCAACTTGAGCCTATTTTGCCATGAGCCTTTGGAGGTGGGAAAGGGGTAGGGGGGAGGAACAGGGACATCTGCGGTAGTGTCAGTAATACAAATAAAAACAAAGGAAAAAATAAAAGCCTTCTCATGGAAATTGTGTATTTGGGTGGTAATTCCTTACATGAGAAAAAAGTGATAAACCCATGTATGACAAACTGTTCAGTTGGTAGATTGGACATTTTTGTCTCTTTCCCACAAATGTCTTAGAGTAGAAACTATATAAGAAAATACATTAAAAAAATAACATTGATGCATAAGAGCCATTTCTTTTAATGGAGTCTCTCTAGATGTGTTGCTTATCTCTTCTATTCAGGACAGAAATGAATATTTGTTCCCAAATAATATTTGATAGAGGTAAATTATTTTCCTACTTGATTATACTCACTTATCAAATTCCTAGTATAGTCACAAAGTAATATTCTACCAGATATAACTATCTGATTCTCTGTAGAGAAGGAGAAAAAGGTCTGAAAGCCCTTCAAAATTGTAATTTGAGACATTTTTCCCCATTATGTGACTATTACATGCCCTAACAATTGGCCCAGGTCGAACGCAGTTATCTCTCTAGGCATAAATTCAATACATTGGGAAATGGGTCATAACCAGAAGAGAATAGTGCATTTCGGGTTATTGTTTTGACCATCAGCCACACACACAGCATTCCTGAATTGTGGAGGAAATGTGAATGGATAGACAGCTTCCACTCTTACGTGTGACCTGGAGAAAGTGTTAATGATGCTGATTTCTGGGTCCTTCCACCGGAGAGTTGGTCTCAGGAGGTCTGCGGTGGGACTTGTCCATCCATGTTTTTAGCCATCACTCCAGATTTTTCTGACCCAGAGAAGCCATTTATCACTTGGAAATGTTACGTTAAGGGCACTTCAATGCAAATTGAGTGGTATAAAAAAAAAACACACCAAAGGATGTATTCAAATCAAAGAAAGCTTTGTTGTATTTCCTTTAATGCATGGGGGAAAGTGTAAGGTATGGATGTCATAGTAGGATGTCTAACTACTCTTTGAGAGACATTTTACACATTACTGAATTTAATTCATATAGTGGTCTAAGTGGGAAGAGTGAGTATTTGGAAGCACCCCATGCCCCCTTCCCAGCATCTCATAATTAGCAAGTGGAGGAGCAAGGATTTGAACCCTCATCTGCTCGATTGTATGATGCAGTAATGAGCCAAACAATCACAGTTGTGTTCAAAGGAACCAGATGAAAATCAGTATCGTATATTTCATTTGGAAAACATGGCTGTTCGTGGATGAGATGACATAATGCTTTTACTGTGCCTATCACCTCTTTAAGTAGCCATTATTTATTGCTGTCATTATCATTTTTATACCTTGCGTTCCTTTACTCCACTCTCCCATAAATTTCATAGGACCTGTAAGATGCGGGTGACGGCCCTCATTTTGCAGAAGAAAGAACGATGTTCAAACAGAATAAGTAATCCACCCAACTTATTTAGGTGCATGCATGACAGAGATGTCTTGAATTTATGTTTTGGAATTCCCAAAACAGGATTTTAATGCTGACGAGTCTCAGCTAGCTCTTACCGCATTCAGACCTCAGACAGAAAGGGTGGGGGGAGATTTTCAGTGTTTATGATTTGATCCAGTTCTAAAGGCATAAAATCATTCAACGAAAAAGCGATACATATACTAATACTGGAGCTTTAATTCAGGAAAAATATTTTATAAAAGTCTTAATTTAGTATTTGATTATTCATGCTTGAAAAATAGAATTCCTTAGAGTTGAAGCAGGTATGAAAAGGCATAAGTCAAAATTGTATTGTATATAAAATGCCCTTTAATTGCTACCTTCTAACATGAGAAATGATGTATTTGATTCATTATGTTCCTGAAAGTAAAAAGCTAAAATGCATTTTATTAATTCATGCTTCCAAAGCTCCCAGGATTTCAGATGTCCCTGTAAGTTCCTTTTTAAGTACATGAATGGAGTTTGTATGGTATATTAAAATTATATTTTTCATTTCAATATCATCAACCTGTGTGAATCACTGTATTGCAAAAGACTTCCAGCTTGTGGTTAAACATGTCAGTTACCCTAGTTATTGTTGATCATTTTCCCTTTTCTAGGGCTCCACGGGATTTCCTGGATTTCCAGGCGCCAATGGAGAGAAAGGTGCACGGGTATGGTGATAAGTATATTTCTCTGGCCTGGTGGGCATACGTGTTCTCACGTGAGGGCCAGTCTCTGTGCACCAGACAGTGTCCGGAGCTATGCTAATCACTGGCCCTGTTTCAACTGTCTTTGGCAGGGCGTGGCCGGCAAACCAGGCCCTCGCGGACAGCGCGGTCCCACGGTGGGTGCTTTGAATTAAACCCGTGATTTTCATTTCGGACATCATTTTTCAAGATAATTGTGCCTTGGGATTTGCTTGGCACAAGGACAATGTTGTCTTCCACTTTCCTCTGCAGGGTCCTCGAGGTTCAAGAGGTGCCAGAGGCCCCACGGGGAAACCTGGTCCAAAGGTATGGTCAGCGCTTGGTGCCCCCGGGTCCCCCTGCAAGTTCTCCGTCCAGAGAGGATGCTGCAAGAAGGCATCCAAACTGATTCCTTTGCCCTCTTTTTCTTTGTGTTGTTGTTGGCAGGGCACGGCAGGCGGTGATGGCCCCCCCGGACCCCCTGGGGAGAGAGTAAGTATGATACAGTCCCACGATGTAAAGTGAATATGAACATTTCTGGGAAAAGAAACTCGTCTCTGAGACCTGTATACAGAGTCATCCACAAACTCTAGTGCGACTTTAAAAATGCCTGTTCTTTCATTTACTCCTCTGAAAGAAAGCTTCATCAGTTACGCGCTACTGATCTTTTTTTTTTTTTTAATACTTTTTTTTTTAAGATGTTTAGAGAGAGGAGAAGGAAGGGAGAAAGAGCAATGTATGGTTGCCTCTCACATGGCCCTCACTGGGGACCTGGCCTGCAACCTAGGCATGTGCCCCAACTGGGAATTGAACCGGGACCGCCTGGTTCCCAGCCCGCGCTCAATCCACTGAGCTACACCAGCCGGGCTACGCGCTACTGATCTTGTCACAAAAATGAAATAGTGTGTGTAACAGGCCCACCATGTCACTCTTAAACTCTAGCCAGAGGAATTTTTTTCTTTTAAATAGGCGTGCAACACCTGTGCCTTCTCCGCTTTTCTTCCCTTCCACGTGGATACTCATTTTGTCCGTGGAGTTGGCCGGTGGCGGCATGCTGGTAAAATGCAAAGCTTCCAGCGACCATTAAATCACAATCAATAGGCATGCAAATCGAGATAAAACATCTATTCCAGGAAATAGAAAAACTATTTAGTAAATTGATTTCCAATTGATGTAAAATAAAGCTAAATACACATGAGTAAGCATGCCTTTTATATTTTTTTGGCAAAATATAGCATTTTGGTAGCCAGATTTTTAAAAGCTATCTTCTTGAAAGAATTTTAGATATTAAACTGTATTACTATCCATGAAATTAAACTCATTTCTTAATGTTCTATACTTTTAGTATTATACAGTCATAAAATATATTTAAGATCGTATTTTGAAGTTTATATGTTTTACAAAAAGAAAAACGGAAACATCCTATAAGTATAACTTAAAACTGATGATAAATTGGAATGAAGTTTGTGTTTGTGACAGAAATGTTAGTGGATGAGACATAAGAATAAACATTTAATTATGGTCATTTCCACTTTGGTTCATATTTAACTACCTTAACCTTTCTACTAAATGTTTCCCACCCTTGATGAACTATCCTCAAATTAAGTCCATCCTGTATATTTTTAGTTCATAAATAATACATACATTTGAGATATTTAATGGGCCAAGCCATTTTATAAAGATAACAGTTAAATTAATTAAAATGACCAAATCACTAAGTGCGGTAGAAGTGTTTAAACAATTGTAGCACCTCTAGGAGTTATGTCTATAAAGCACAAACTTTTTTCTTTATACATATTGCTTGTGCTTGTCAAAATTTCAGGATCAGCTGTATGTCTCTACCTTACCTGGAAACTATTTTGATTACCGTATTTTTCAGACCATAAGGCGCACCTAGGTTTTAGAGGAGGAAAATAGGAAAAAAAGTTTTGAAGCAAAAAATGTGGTAAACTATTTAATAACATAAATAACATTCAGACTGTAATTTAGCTACATTCAGACTATAAGACTCACCCCCATTTTCCTCCCAAATTTGGGGGAAAAAAGTATGTCTTATAGTCTGAAAAATACGGTAATTCAACCTGTCAAGCCCTTTTTTTTTTCTTTTTGGGTTTTTGTAAAGAAAGGTCCACACATCCATCTTTATTTTCCGTAAGGAAGTGATTTTTAAAAATTTATCTTTCTTAAAGATATTTAAAAACAAAATAAAACTTTATTTGAAAAGCAGCAAAAATTTAGAAAGCAAAGAAATAACATTTTAAGATATGAGGAAAGTAGAGCTTGCTACATAACCTAAAATACATACTATTTTTTGTTAATTTTATGTATTTAAAATGAATTTTTGTTTAAAATTTTCTTAGGTTATCATGAGAGGTATTTAAGAAGGTTAATTTCATACTTGAATAAAAGCACCAAAATTTTTAAGTTCTAAAAATCTACCCAGTGTTATGTGGTAATTGCATGTGATATCTGTTTTGTTTTTTTTTAAGATTTTATTTATTTATTTTTAGAGAGTGGGGAAGGGAAGGAGAAAGAGAGGGAGAGAAACATCCATGTATGGTTGCCTCTTGTGCACCCCCCCACTGGGGACCTGGCCTGCAACCCAGGCATGTCCCCTGACCGGGAGTTGAATTGGTGACCCTTTGGTTCGCAGCCCACGCTCAATCCACACAGCTACACCAGCCAGGGCTGTGATATCTGTTTTTTAAATAACATATCCAACTTTGAAGTTTCTTTTCATTTTAAAATAAGATGCTGATAATAGCAATAATTTGTTCTGATTTCTGATTTAGCACTGGCTTATGAATGGTAATGACATTTCATCTTGGGAAGGCTAAATTGATAAATTGGAAAAAGTATATCCTATTAAAGATCAATTTTAGTATCCTACCCTAATTATATGACTTCAGACATTCATATTATCTTCCATTTTATACATATTCTTTTCAGAAATATTATGTTCTGAGCATATAGAGGGTTATCTTTTACCATCCTTTACTGCCTCCAGTACAGTGACTGTAATGAGGTCTACTTTATGCATTTTAAAGATGTGTAAATACGAGTGTTGAATAATATAGTTAAACATCAAGTCAAGAATCGTACTACAATTATATATTTGGATTCAATGTTAATGAGAATTATACAATAAAATCCTTTTTGCCTATCTACAAAAGAAGTTTATACCAGAGTAAAATGAGATACATCCTCAAAAATAGACATATAATATTTAAGTATAAATTAGTTAAAGGTATCTTCTATGGTCTTTTTGAGGTAATCACTTATTTTTCCTTTTAGTTTTGTCTGACTCGAATCAGACTACTTTTAAGTCAATTTTAAAAATAATTTTTCTTGTGGGGGCTTTGGCGTAGAAATACCCCCCTTCTTGGATGTTTCCAGCCAATGTTAAAAGGAGAGAATCTGTGGAACTTTTTTATACATCTGTGTCTTCCTTTTCATATGAATTCTAAATATGTCCCGTATTAAGTTAAGACCATCGGTGCGCTGTGTGGTTTGGAGTACCGGAGGATGTGAGAAATCATCCGCTTTGCTCTCAGATTAGCACGGATTATCTTGCTGCGTTGCCGTAGTCCTGCCGTTACGGGGAGGGAGCTGCGTGCTCGTGGTGTCTTCTCTGCAGAAATAAACTGCAGAGCATCAAGGCACATCTAGAAAGGCGTTTTCTTACGTTTCGCCCCTGCTTCCTATTTCCAGGGCCCGCAAGGACCACAGGGCCCAGTCGGCTTCCCTGGACCAAAAGGCCCTCCTGTAAGTGCGAGAGTTATTCTCTTTCTTCACCAAAAGGTGTTTTGAGATTTTTTGAGAGTTATAATTTCAAACCTGTTTAGGTACAAATACTGATAACCATTTATATAAAAACAAAATTGCAACTAGTGATGTCAAAAACTATAGATATTTTCAATTTCTGATGTTGATTATTTCTGTATATAATGAAATTATATCGTATTAAATGTTCTTTCAAAGTGTATCAAATTCTAGAAAATATAATTCTCTCAACTGCTCTCCAACTGCAACAGATATTATTGGTGGCATAAAAAATTGTCACATCCAATGTGTCCTTCAAAATGCCACTTTTTAAACACTTACCTACATTCTGATATAACTTACATCACATTGATTTATTTGTCCTCATGATTTTCTCTTTATAATGCATTATCCTTAGAATATGCAATGGTCATCCTTCCTGAATCATACCACTTTTCCTAAGTGTGGTTAAAGCAGCCTTCTTTTGAATAGCTTCATCAAATACCTTCACAAAATTATCTGAAATCTTTCATTTTTATACTGAAATGATCATGGGCATATAGGCCACGCTCAGTGCTCTGCTGTTTTGCTGACTTTTGGCCACCAGTTCAGTGTATTTGTGAGGCTTAGAATCAGTTCTCCACTGTCTTAGTCTGTTTGGGCTCCTGTAACCAAAATCCACAGACGGGGTGGCTTCTGGACAGCAGACATTTATTCTCTCCGTTCTGGGGTCAGGGTGCCAGCGTCCATGGTCCAGTGAGGGCCCACTTTTGGGTCGCAGCCTTCCAGGGTGCTCACCTGGCGGAAGGGGCAAGGGCAAATTTTGGAAGGGGCTCTCTGGAATCTCTGTCGTGAGTCTCTAATCCCTCTCGGGAGGGCTCTGCCTACCTGACTGAAGCACCTTCCAAAGGCCCCACCCGACTGAGGTTTCACCTTCGAAGGTTAGGATTTTAACGTAAGAATTTGAGTGGTACAAGCTCTCAGACCCCAGTGCCACCTGTCTAAGGAAGCTGCTCGCAAAGCGTGGTCCCTGGGCCTGAGCCTCAGTGGTGCCTGAGATGTGATAGAAAGGTCACGTCCTGTCCCAGCCTCACTCACCTCCTGGGAACTCCAGGGGAGGGGCCAGGGTGTCTTCAACAGACTCTGCAGGGAGTTCTATGAGTGCCTATGTGTGCTAACCACCGTTCTAGTCTAGATTTCAGTGGACATACGCATCATGCTGGTATCTTGTTAGAAATGTAGATTTTGCTTCACTAGGTCTTCGTTCAGTACTAGCCTTATATGAAGGGACAATTCAGGAGACTCAAAATTAAGATGTTAAGTTTAAATAAATGTTATACCTGATTATATTGTATTTTTAAACATGTTGAAAATAACTTATAAATAAATAAATATGTCTTCCAATTTTTACTGAATTTCAAATTCTATTTCATGGTTACTTTTAGATGTGACTTCAGCTCACATCTTTAGAAAATAAATTATTTATTGTGAAATACCAACGTAAATATTAAATGTTCAGGCAATTTCTTTTTATAATAATTTTTAGATAGTATGTTTAAGATATTATTTTAACACTACAGTTTTACTTCATTATGACAAATATATCAAGAGTAGATTATTATCTATGTATCTGCCTTATAAAAGGATTAATACACATAGCTAATGTTATGTATAGGATAGTATTAATACTACTGCATATAGTGTTGGTTACCTGCTATCTCAGTTTTGTTCAAAATGTGACATTAAACTATGCAAAGTCTCACCTGCAGGGAAGTGAAGACACAGCTCCAGAATGAATGTGCACACAAGATTCTTTTCATAAGTATTTTGAAGCCATTTGCATAGATCATTGTTTAGCAACATAAAAACCAGTGATATGTATGACTTCACTATTACCACACCATTTATTTTTGAACAGAGTGGTAAGAAATGGTTCCCTCATGCAATGTAATTTTATTGTCCAAGAAAGCTGCTTGACCCATTTTTCCTCAGACTTTTCTCTCATGCACTTCCAACCAGTTTTGAGCCATTAGTCACGTGTGCGTGTTTGCTGTGTATTAGCAGTGCTAGTGCACTTGAATGGAGCGTGCGCTCTTGCTGGAGAGACGTGACCCCGTGAAGGAACATTGCCTTTCTCGCTAAACAAAATGATCTTTCTCGTCTGTTTCTCTGGCAAGTGAGACATGAGAGCGTGAAATAAAAGAACCCATCATTTCTCTGGCGCATGCACTGTAATGCTGTTTCAGATAGAAATGGTTTCATCTCTGATACGGAAGGGAGAAGTTTGGGTGGAGGGGTAGAAGCCAGCTCCTCTTCCTGCAGATGAGTAGCCTCAGCCTTTACCAACCACACCTCAAAGGGCAGCCAAAGCTGATGAGAAAAACAGGATTAGTATTATTTTTAAATTAATGCTGTAAAATTATTTGGTAGTAAATCTGCTTTATTTTATTGCATAGTAGTGTGGGGCCATTACAGTTATTTAGGATTAACCACTTAATAGCAGGAATGCATCCATAAATCAAGAAAACTGACAATGGTATGAATTCCTGGTGAAGTCTGTTCCCACCGCTCCCTCAGAATATGTCGGAAAGACATTAAAACTCATGTTGCCTTTCACCCTTGGGTGATGTCATGTACGTCTAAGACCGCTCTTTTCAAGCATGATGATATTTCGCAATAAAAGTGTCATCTACACTTCTCACCCCAGCAAATATGTGGAGCTATTTAACTTTTATTGTTCTAATTGTTAGAATATATGGAACTGGTTTACGCTGATGGCAAAACACATTTGAAAGGCATTTTCATACGGTAGGAAGAAAGCCCGACTCATATATATTATCTTTAGCTGTTACCCTCTATGTTTTTAGATAAAACACTTACCACTGTCCCCCACTGATATCCCGATTATATACATATATGTGTGTATACATATATATCTCAAAACAGTGATAAAGAACAAAATTTGTTTTTATTTACTGTTTTGAAATACTGAACCTACATGAAATCTAGGAACTCCTAGGAAATACTAGCAATTAACTATTTATTTCTGCTTCACCTTTAAACCGAGGGCAGAGCTGCAGCTTATGTCACTGTATACTTGCGCCTAATGCATAGCTATGTAACATATATTTTTGAAGGAAGATATGGCTGAATTGACCCCCAAGAATGTTTTGGGGACCTGGGTTAAAAGCAGTCCAGTTTTGGTCTTTTGGGGAGACTGGCATCACAATCATTGAGATGATCCCAGAAAACATGGGCAGATCCCTGAGCAAGCCGTGGTCGGGTGAGATATCATGCCAGCCTTTGATTAGAGCCGTGAATTCACCCAGCAGCCAGTTTCTCAAGACAGATGAGGTCAGGGAGCAGACTAGTCCAAGGAGGACTCCCTCCCGAAGGGCTGCAGCCCAGCTAGGAACAGGCTCGCTCCAGCCGAAGAACCCAGTTGGGAAAATGAGCTTATTTCGAAACGAAACCCTTGATTCCTACTCAATATAAAAAAATTGAAAACAGATTTATGTATATAATGTATTTGTTTAAACAAATAAAGAGGCTTATCCAAATAATTAACATATCATGAAAAGTCTATTTGTTACCATGAAAATGCCGTTATTAAAAGGGTCATTTTTCTTCATTTACCCAGAAGGCCGAGGCGCTTTCTGCCTATATCTATTAAACATGGTTTGAAATGTAAACTTGATACTTCTAATGGTTTCTGAGTAGGATGAATAATTCATAATGCAGTCTAAAGAAGCAATCTATTTCTACTAAGTATCTAAAATATAGGAACCTCACAGAGTTGCTTACTTTAAGTACTTAGTTAATTGCTTCATTTATTTCTTCGGCCATGACAAAAGGCAGCATCCTGTAAGAAAGTGGTAGCATGGTAGACTTGCTCTCCCGGGCTTCATAAACATTAAGCATCCCAGTGGATTTGAGAAAACCTACTGGGAAAGATTGGTCCTGATGCTTTCTAAAATTGAGCATAGCCACTACCTTGTTGCCTTTACTTGAAGCAATTGAGGGGAAAAGTGCCGTTGTTTATAAGAGTTTGTATTTCTTGTCCTTCTTGTCAGCTGGAAGCTCAGGCCACCCCAACAGGGCGCTGCCTGGGTCTCACATCCAAGTCTTGATGGATTGAATCAGGAGCAGATCACCAAAATGAGGGGGAAATACTCACTTTTCAAGCACCGAAGTAGTAACAGTTTTGGAAAAGTAGAAATAAATACATATGAGTATTCTTTTTTAAAAAGGACAAGTACTAGTGAAAAAGTATAATGTAAAATGTACATGTAAAAAGTTCAGGTAGTGTTGTACAATTTTCTCTTGGTCTCAGTTCAGAGAGAATTCTAGTCCAGTGGTATATACACGTATTACCATATATAAAATCAAAGGAATGTCGAACGGTGATATCTAATGAAAATACGATAAGAAAATTATTTAACATAGTACGTGTAGGCTATAAAACAAGCGAAGAAATAGTTATGACATGTGGAACCTATCTCTGTGACTTCAGGGACCACCCGGGAAGGACGGCCTGCCGGGACACCCTGGGCAGCGTGGAGAGACCGTAAGTGAGCCCACTCTTCTGCTGGAAATGTCCCATCTCCAGCACCTCATCCTTGTACGGAAAGCTCCTTTATCATGAACAGCTCAATGACCAGGTTCAGGACAATGGAGAAATTGCTGCCATTGAACCTGTTACTAAAAGATATTTTTCAAATGCATACATAGACCCAAGTCTGTATCTAAACACCTACGTGAATATACTGGAGGATGTGGGATGCTAATTCATCTGATCATGGTCAGCAACAGCTCCTTGGGACGAGCTGGTGGGGAAGACCCTGTTTTCTTGTGGACACCTCCACAAGGCTGGCAGCCTTGACCCTTTCCCCTTAAGTCTTTGTCGACAGATCCATTCCAACCAACCGTATCACCCTTCCGCTCTCTAAAAGAACCACATTAAAGTAAGCCATGCTGATAATACATTCTTCTCCCCAGAACTAACGGGTGACACATTTTCTGATGTGGAAACCACAAGGCTATAATTGGTCTGGAACTATGTCAAATGCATCCTCTTGCCTGAAGTAGAAAGATGTAAATGGGAGCGTGTAAATGAATTTTATTTTGCAATCATGGAGTATAACATTCATAAATTGTTCTGGCAGAGGAGAAACCGGAAACTCAGCTCTGGTTTATGGGTTCTGGTGGGTTTGCTGGTGTTATTTGCCACTGTCACAAAACCACGTGTCTGGCTATCCCGGTGGGATGGGAGTCTACACAGAAATCACTGCAGATTAGCATGTTTCCCTGGAATTGCATTTTGGTTCCAGTCACTGATTAATTTCATCCAGATTTCTTAAGGACCCCCGCACAGACTACCTTTGAGTGTGGGGCCCCCAATCACCTTAGGGCATTCAGCGGGCATGAGTCACCTCGCTGCACACAGTAACACCCCTGGAAACATGGCGATTTTCTGCGTGGGGGGAATGACCTGTCTGCAGCAGCCTGACTCCTGTTTTGCTCACCCAGTGACAGTTCTTGGTGTGACGACTTCTGAGTTTCAGTCAGACTGCAAACGTCAAAGTCTTGGATTTCCCTAGACTTTGCATCCCTAAACAATGCATCCCTAAACGATGTAGTGAGACCAGAGAGTAAAACTGTTTGGATTTTCTCCTTGGAAAGACGGGTGTCTGTGGGGCATAAAATAAACTCTCTAAGGAAAATTCCACCCTCCGATTTGCAAAGACCTTCTCACTTAAATCTTGCAGTCAATCATTTTTAACTAAGTCAGGCTGTAGCGTCATGGGAATAACTAGAATATTTCCAAAAGGTCTTTGAAGAAAGGGATGCCGTGAGAGTTTCTATTATAAAATTCCTTTTGTCTTTAAAATAAGAGCTCTGCTTCTATCCAAAGTAGCAATGTTATGTATTTAAATTTAAACAAAGAGGAAAAACTGCCTACTCACTAATGATTCTAGGATAGATATTCTCATTGAATAGTTTCTCCTAGACAAAGTCTAGACTTATTTCTAGAAAATTCTATTTCTGATTTCCAGTCCACTTTTAAGAGCAATAGTGAATAATGTTATTGCCAGGAACCATTCTTTCTCACTTTGTGTGTGTGTGTGCACACTGATTCGGATTAAAAAGATTGCTCTGTGCAAGAATCTAGAGCAGCTATACTTTTGCTATGTATATGTGACCTCATTTTAAAAGTGATTTTCTTTATATTTGAATTTGGTCCTCAGTCAGAACTCCTTGAATTCAATCTGACGTCTCACAATCCGAAGCCTTTTGAGGCCACAAGGAGTTATTAGAAATAGTTTCTATTCCATTGAAACAACTCGAATTTGTCTCAGAAACACGTTGCCAAATCCTGCATTGATCTTGTGACATAGGGAATGAAGACAGTGAAATTGTTATGGATTTTTGCATATCTTGGTTCAGTGATTAATTCAAATGGAGGCCGCAGCCAAGACATCAAGACAAGGCCGAGACTCGGAAGGGCAGCAATGGAAGAATTAGGAACGATCAGCAAGGGCAAAGATATGTCGTTAGGGACCAAGGCTAAGACCCTTCACGCCCTCGCCTTCCCAATTACTGAGTACGGCTGGGGAGGTTGGACAGTGAAGGAGGCTGATGGCGAGGGGGTGGGGATTACATTGAAATATGGTGTCTGCAGAGAGATGAACAATGGGGTTCCAGAGCAAATTAAGCCTAAAACATCACTGGAGGCAAAAATAACAAAATTGAAGCTGTCCTCTTTGGGCATGTCATGGGAAGGCAGGGTTCTTTGGAAAAGACAGTAATGCTGGGAAAATAGGAGGCGGCAGGGAAAGAGGAGACCAAGCGTGAGGTGGGTGGACTCCACAGAGGAAGCCACGGGAGTGAGCCTCCAGGAGCTGAGCAGGGCTGAGACGACAGGACACTGTGGACACCGCTCGTCCACGGGGCCCCCAGGACTCAGAGCTGACGCAACGGCACATAACACACACTTAGAGAGGAAAAGAATGAGCGTCACATTTTCACTGGGTCTGGAAGGGTGGGATACAGACCTGGGACTACCGGTTTCTGCCCTTTGCTTTCTAACCTCATCATTTCTAGTATGATGTTGCAGCGAACACAACTCTTGTAAATACCGTGTGCTGTAATTCAGCCCCTTGGAAGGTTTGACTCTCCGTATTTTGACTCTTTCTGCAACTGTTAAACATAACTTAACTCACGTGAGAAACTTGCCAGTCATAATACAGTCATGTCCAATGAATAACCCATGAGTCTAGAGGAATATCGATACCAGAATATGTGCCCCAAGGCCTGATTAGTGAGTACGCGCAGCTGGCATCTATTGGATTTTCCTTTAATGACTGCGCCATATGCAAGATACATTTGTAAGTCATTCTTTGGGGTTTTAAGAGAGAACACTGATAAAATGCTGAGATGATTACTAATGAGGCAAAATATTATTTTCATAAACATAATTTTACATCGTGTTTATTTGGCAAGAGTGTCGGAATGCAGGAAGGAGAAGCGCTTCAATGTCATAGAGCGTAGATTTCTCTGTGTGCGGAAGCAGTGGGCTGTCGGACAGCATGTCTAATAGTCATCGTTTATTCGCCCATAAGTGGCACTAGGTCACAGTTATTTGCTTTGTTCGATTCTGTAGATCAGGGCTAAGAACATGATTTCACGCCAGTTTTATCCTTCTGTCTTAGTTTATTTTTTTAAGTTTATTGAAAGTACTCATTGGACTATCATGTGAATTAAGGAAGTTGGTAACTTTTGAATCTTAGAGAGAACAGGAAAATAATAGAACATGGCCATTTAAAAATAAGTGTTTTAGCCAAAAGATGACTTTCTTTTCATGTGAGGTATTGCGTTATCTCGGAGAGTTTTAATTTATGTGTCATGTCCGTATGGCTTTATGGATTGCGTTCTCTTTCCTCAGGGCTTCCAAGGCAAGACCGGCCCCCCCGGGCCAGGTGGTGTGGTTGGACCACAGGTACCTTCAATTACTTTATTCTCTGAACAGATTTTTTTTTTCTGTTTATAGTTTCACCTCTGCCCCTTCTATTATGATTGGAAATGAAGTATTTTTATATATTGTGTAGCATTATAATAAATGCATCTTGCTTACATCAAATGAACTTCAGCAAACTATGACTTAGCTCAAGTGATTTTTAACTGAGCTGAATGAATGAGAGAGAAGAATACATAATAAAAAGTCCAGAACTTCACCAAGTGGCACGAAAGCCTACCCGTGGCACCATCTGCTAAAAACAGAAACAAAAAATGCTTCAATAAATAGGCTGTCCTCATTTTCTCCCAGTGTTTGAAGTTACAAAGTGACTTCAGTTTTCTGATCGTAAATTAAATTGAGAAGTTTATTAGCAACATAAAACTTTGAACACCATTTTCTTCTACAATTTTAATATTTGTGATATATTGCATGTTTCTTAAGATTTTTGTCTTCATCAAAAATGGTTTCCGTCTGTGAAAAATATTAGTTTGTAGTCTTCGAATGGGTTGAAATCAAGGGAAAGACAAGTGGCTTTTTCAAGATAGGAGGCAGAAAGCAGCTCATAGGCTGATGCAGTGTGCTGAATTATAGTATTAAATACCTGCATGGACAATTCATAGGGGTAGAAAATACTATTTTAATTCTGGCAAAGAGTATTGACTAGACAGTGCACATTTAATTTACTCAGCTGGAATCTTACCCCCACTAATAAATTTTAGCAAAAGAGCTAAAGCAGTTGAATAAGTGTTTTAATTATTCAATTGCTTTACATATCTTTCCTCAGCCTATAATTAGGTCTTAAGACGCTGAAACTCACAAACACAGGGCACATTCAAACACACGCACCCGGGGAAACAGAAAACTGCATCATCTTTCAATAGGAATATGTGAGACAGAGGGAAAGTGAAGAATTCATAAATTGCTTGATCATTTTATCTCAGAAATTAGTCCTGACCAAAGCAGATGCTGTTTGCTGCTTTATGAAGAAAACACAGTACCCATGACCCTTTTTTTGCATACTTTTCTTGTGTGTGATGAAGGCCTCCTTCTAACTGCTTGTCAGTTTTAATTAAAAAAGAAATAGTACCTCAAAAGTTAACTTCTTGCAAAAATGCTTTTTTAAGAACTTCAAACAACTTCACAATAATTTTTTAGTGTAAAAACATTTGACACATGTCCGTGAACAGAAATGGAATCCGAGTCCAGCTAAAATGTAAATAGCATAGGGATTAACTGAATTTTTCCAGACCTCACTTCACACCGTCTGAAAATTTCTCTCTGCCTAATGCAGCCAGCTGGTGTCTGAGGCCCGGGTGTGTGGTTTTATTTTATTTTTGCCTCCCTGCTTTAAGACATAAAAGGAACAGGTGTTTCACTGAGTATGCATATTCACTGGGTTATTTTTTATTGCTCCTTTTAAGAAAGAAGATGATCCAATCACCTATTTCAAATTTAACCATATTTCATGTTAAGACAAAGGGAGTGATTCGATTGGAGTAATATTGATTGCAATACTTGGCATTCACTTTTTTGGGGTACAATTATGGGAATCACTCCTCATTTTTGTCCCAGTGGTGATAACCATTAAATTAGGATCAATTTTACATTCCTTACTATTAAATTCTGATAAAGCAAGAAAGGAAAATTTCCTTTGGAGGAAATGATTGCATGCTGATGGTATATAATTAAAGGAATTTCAGCAATATATAATTAAAGGGATTTCAGCCTAGAAATGTACACTTAAAATTTGGGGCAGATGGTTCTTGAGGCAAGACCAAAAGGTAAGAATCAGTTGCGTCTTTAGATTTCCGTGAGCATCTTCAGTAATACACTCCGCCGTTTATCAACCACAGCATTGGGAAAATTTCCATTCATCTACTTTTAGCTTATGGTAATTCCTTCATTTTCCCTTGTTCTAAGTGAAGATAGAGGCCGCCGGTCTCCATTCTCTGTTTACACCTGGAAGCTCATTAAACTCGAGCACCACTGAGCAGCACCGCTCGGGGACACAGGAATGACTCGGCATTTTTCACCTTGGCGTTTGCAGCATTTTAAGGCAACGGGTTATTTGTTATAGCCTTCAGCCGAGAGGAACTGCCAGCCAGAACCATGGCCTTCAGGGTCCCCCTGCCACACTCTCTAGACTTTGTCAAATGAATATCGATTCACAATGGTGAGGTCTCCAGTCAGGGAAATTCCAAGGAGAACCACTTTGGTCATTTGGGTTCCTGAGCTCGTTATCAAGCAGCGATTCCTTGGGTTGCGACCACTGTGGTACCGATGCCTTTTTAACTCCTAAACACACTGGACACCTTATAAAAGAGAGAGAAGGGGGAAAACTAGAGTTAAAAACCACAGTTTTTAACACTACGTGGACTGGCCTCACTCTGGAGCATTTCTGGTATTGAACAGAGAAAACAGCTCCTTCGATTTGCACGCATCTCCATGTACACTCTGATTCTCACTACAGTTGTAGATCATGTTCTCAGACTCCTACCAGACACGCTCCGGTCCGCACGGTTGGTGACGTGCTTTGGAGGACATCATGAAAATAAATGAGAGTAATTAACCTTACGGAAACAAATGCGAACGATAAATTCTGTGGGGTCTGTGTTATCTTTGCTAAAAGAGCCATTTAACAAGTTTCGCTTTTCCATCCAGGGGCCCACTGGTGAGACGGGTCCCCTAGGGGAACGCGGACACCCAGGCCCTCCTGGGCCTCCTGGTGAGCAAGGCCTTCCCGGTGCTGCGGGGAAAGAAGGCGCAAAGGTACCAACGCTTGAGGGCTTTTCTTGGCTGACCACCTCCATTTGCTGTTCACTGTAGTTTCTTATCCCTGGTCCATAGTTGGGCTAACTACACATTGACTTAGCATTCAAATGAACGTCAGAAAGAAATGCATTAAAATATTGCTGTGCTTCAAGGCATGGCTGAACGATAATATAAGAAATTAACTCCATTGACTATAAAACCATGTATTTATATACACTCTGAAATACAGGTGGTAGTGGGTAGTTTATTGTAATCTCTGCTGCCTTTCCTATAATATTTTTCCCATGAAATGATACTCAGCCTTCATGCCCAGTAGGTTAGAGGTAGTCACAATTTTGTTTGTGGAAACATGTATAGAAATTACTCCCGATGACAGACGGATTTTGTTTTCCTTAGGGTGACCCAGGTCCTCAAGGAGTCCCAGGGAAGGACGGCCCAGCAGGACTCCGAGGTTTCCCAGGTGAAAGAGGTCTTGCTGGAGCTCAGGTATAATCAACAGATAGCTAAAGCACGTGAATGAAATTGCTTATTAGAAGCATTTGGGTTTTTCCTAACTAAATAAACATCCATAAGTAATTAAGGGGACATATATAAGCCTGTGCATTGATTATCATCATCCGTGTAGCAACATGTGCTTGTGCCTGAAAACACTTCCTAACACCCTCATTTTACCAATCCTACATCTCCTCCTCTTTACATTCTATTCGCATTGATTTGTTTTCTTCATTTCTTCACTTTTCCCAGGGTGCACCTGGACTGAAAGGAGGAGAGGGTCCCCAGGGTCCACCCGGCCCAGTTGTAAGTATAATTATAATAAATAACCGTGCTGGCCACGGCTGTGAATTACAGCTCTTCTTTCATTATCCTCACGCTGTGATCCCACAGTGTGTGCTAGGGAAAATAAGCCCACGTCAATCAAACCAGCCAACACTGGCATTCTGCTAATTGCACGCACTAATGAGTACAGAAACAGAGAGTTTGGATGATCAAAAATATTTATTCCACCACCACAGTCAGGATGGAAAGGAGCTGCCTTGCCTCTTACAGGGTCCCCCATACATCATAATTTGCCCGATTCTGAGTACTCAAGACTTGAATTTTATCGGTGCTAATTTTAAAAATTGCATAAGTATGAAAAACATATGTTCATTTCTTTATTATCCTGATTGCTTTATTTAGCTGATGTAACCTTATTAAATAATTGGCAAGTGAGTAAATATCAGATTGTTACCTCACTTTTTTTTTGAGATAACTTTATCAACCCCTAGAAAAGCAATCTAATACAGCCTTCCATAAATGAACCTTTGTCCTTATCTGTACTCTGAAAGGTTAACAATAATAGCCGAACTGCAAGTTTTAGTGGCCTCGTCTCATTCTTTGTTTTATTGCACTAATCTACAAAGCTAAAAGTTCCCACCGTAAATTGTTTCTCAACTTCCTTACATATGTTGACATCATTAGTCCCACATTCATGCTTTCGTCTGTGCCCTTTTCTTCATTTCGATGGCCACCACCTTGGTTCAGTCTCTTCCCTTTCTTTTCTTGCTTAATTGTGTCCAAACTTATCTATGTGACTCCACTTTCTCACCCTCTTCGGCCAGTTCTGCCCACTGGTTACAGTGAAATACACACCCCAACTGTGCTGTTCCTTTGTTGTACACGCCTCACGGTCCCCCACTGCCTCTGGAATCCAAACTCCTGTCGTGACCAGTGAGTTATCTTTACACTGTTATCCCAATTATTTTCTTTTCCCTACGGCCTACCTTCTAGTTCGCTCCAATCTAATGCTCTGAGCTTCTTGCTTCTCAAACTACCACGGTGTTCTCATCCACAGAGATCAAGTCTAATGTTAATCCTCCATAAAGTCGTCTTCAGGCAGCTCACATCCCTTTCATTCATTAGTGAAATTTCTTCACCCCCAGTGCCCTTAGTTATGACTTGTATGGCAGAAAGTACATTGGGATAGAATCAGTTGTCTCTGCCACTGGATCGAGTGCCTTGTTTTGTTTTGGTTGTATTCACAGCACAGAGTGTGGCAAACGGTAATTACTCCATATCTACCCATTCAGATGACCACAGAGCCCGATATTGGAGTAAAGTATACACAGCATAACTAATACTGAGAACTCAGCAATGGAACTTTGGCAAATTGATTAGCGTTATAGTTTTAACATGAACATTTACACAAATGTCAGACTACGAAGACTAAGGTGTGGAACGGATATCTGGTCGTTTCTTTTAATTAAAATAAGATATTTAAGAACTATACTTAACTTTCCATATTCATAACATTTACAAAATATGTAGAACATTTTGAAATATCCGTATAGGGTGGCAGAGGTAATACCAGCAGCAACAACAGTTGAAAAAGGAAAGAGTTCTTATTTGAGCATAAACCTTTTAGTACAACACAATCCATTTATCCAGACCCTCTGGTTATAAAGTGCTTTTGTTTTTGGAATATATACATATATATGATCCATGGTTATTGCATTGGTGAAACCTGAATTATGAACACAAGAATTAAATTGTTTAAAGTTATTTTTAGTTCCCAAACAAAGAATGCTCTTCCAGGTCTTTGGAAGAGCTGAAATAAATGTATTTGTAGAGTCCAAAATATGCCCGGGAGAGAGACTTTAACAGGATATGAATCAACAGTTATCCGGTTACATGTAGGATAACGTATTGAATATAATATAAAAATATAATTTATTTAGCTGGTTTTAGCATGATTTATTTGGCAATTACTACTTTCCTGTATATAGTTAAGCTCTGTGGAAGATATCCCTTTAAGAGACTTATTGTACAGTGAATGGTTTTAGAAAGGAGCACACCAAAGACTAACCAGCAATGTAATACAGTCGGTGATTAAATGACGGATAACACACAAACAATAAATGTTAATTATCAAGGGCAGAGGAAACAGCAGAGAAACCAGAAGAAGGGTCATAGCCTTTGAACTTGACACAAAACACTCTCACAGGACAATCCAAAACCTCTTAGCAGTCACAAAAGTTTTTAAAAGGCCTTTATACTTGGCTATTGATGTGCTCCACAGATGACCACTGGAGGTCATTTATTTGGAATTAACACCTATCCTGTGATAAATTTACGTATCCAAACCTGTAGGCATCAACCAATTAAAATGCTTCCTTCAAGTGGATGGAAGAGGAATCACTAAAAGGAAAGCTGTCACCCATGTTATTAGTCCCCTACACTATTGCTGTAATCGCTGAAAAAAACAGCAAAGAGGTCGTAAGGATGCCTTCCCCATAACCCGTGCTGAACAAGCCGCCATTTACTCCTTTAGAGCAAGTTCAGTGCGTGTGAAATCTGGTTTTGAAAACCTTTTATTCCAAATGACTAAGATCAAAACACAAAACCCGCTGAGTTTCTGAATGTGACTGGTAACTTCTCCAGAAAATTTGTTCATGTTAATTCTCATTTCCTGAGGTTCCAGACTTGCTCTGAGTTACTTGGAAATTAATATTAAAAAACAAAGAATGGGGACCAGTGACTGCTCTGGCAAGAAAGACAACACGTCATATTTTGCAATGTTGGTCAGAACGGTGACATTAAAGTATCCAAGGGAAGCAATGGGCCAGTTGGCCCATTGGGGAGGGAAGCAATGGGCCTTAGAAGCTCTAAGTCATATGGATAAAGGCATGAGCATATTCTATAGAACGCCTTGACTCTGTAATAGAACTGTCTGAGTTCACGTCAAATCTCACGCTAATGTCACCTTTGGGAGAGTGTCTGAGCAATGCTAAGTGCAGGACTGAGACTCCCAGGAGCAGAGAGGGATGGAGATTCTGCAGTTATTCATAGGGTGGAAAAAGCGCTAACGTGATGAATTCTTGGGGGGACATAATGTGAATACAGAATGTGAAGGGTAAAGGAAATAGAAAATGAAATAATATTAGGAGTGTTTATCCTTTCCATTTTTGATGCTACAAACTTTATAATCATAATCTTATTGAATCTTTACAATCTGGCCAGGTAGATATTAACATTCCATTCTTTAAAGGCAAGACATCTGAGGCTTAGAGAAGGTAAACAACTTGCCCAAGTTTATAGTCCCGTGAAGACACACATTCGTAATAGTGTATTACATATGAATTTCCAGATCCGTAGCTCACACAGTAAATATCTACTTAAGTCCCCTGCCCCTGTTTTGGTTCATTTTTTTCCAACTCATCTTGATTCTTCCCTACTCCCGTGAACAATTGTGTCAGGAAGGAGAGAGAGGAGCTAATATTACAGCTCACTGGGCATTACTATTCCTACAGGTGTTCTTGGTAATGGTTACTTAATTTGAATGAATCAAAGATTAAACTCCTTAAACAAATGGATGGTCTGAATCCTTTGACACCCATTGTCTTTATTTATCACCCATTTGGTCAGAAACACGGAGCAGGCTATTTGTATTGTGTTGCTATGACACCCCATAAGGGATGTTCCAACCTTTGCTAGGTCTAGGGGTGAAGCCATTGCCGGTGTTAGGAGCAACAGGGATACGTGGGGTTGCCTGAGCCAGAGGTTCCGTTTGAGGACCCACAGGGGAGGTTGCTGTATGCAGCGGCCTCGATGTGAATTTCCCCAGAAGACATATCCTGGGAATCATAGCTCGAGAAATATTTGTAATTTCTTGATCAGTAGTGACCTGGTATATATTTTCATAAATGATGAAAATTAGATTTCTCTTTTTGCTTCCGTTTACTGAAATCATGGCGTCAAAACTGACACAAAATAGAGAAGATAACGCTTTGCTTTACAATGAATGTTTTGAATAGAACTCACTATAAAAACCAGTACCTATGTTATACTTTAATATGTATTATATTTTATTATAGTCAATATTTTAAAATTCTGGACAAGACCCGTTAAAGTGATTTCACAACCCCAATTATGACCTGTAGTGTGCACTTTTAGATTACTAATATTATAGGTCTTATTTTATGCCAATAAAAAGTTACTTGCTTATCAACTTTTCTCACTTAACTATTTCTTATTTATATTCATTTATATTTTATATTTTCCCTATAAGCTACTATAAGTCTTTTCTTGTGGAAAAACTGTAACTAAATATCTGAACATACCAATCTATTAAACTGCAGTTTTATAGATTCATTAAATGGACATCTCCTACAAAGAACTCATGGCTTACTGAAGAGGACATAGGAAATAGACAAAATAACAAATAATGAAGTGTTATATTAAAAGATAGAACAAAGAAGGCAAGGTGAAAGAAGCGATTTTTGCCTCAAGGAATTATGTTGGAGTTAGAACTATAAATATCAGTTTTACTAGGAAAAGCAAGGTTTTGAGTGAATTAGAGTCTCGAAGTGCTCACCGCTGTTTGGGTCACTCTAGCACTATGCTAGTGCGCCATACTTTTCTCAGGGTTTTGCTACTGGGAGGCAGTGTGTATTGAGAACCATTTTTTCAATGCGCTTAAGGCAAAGAAAATGATCCCAGTGGGGTGCTGTGACTTTGGGCTTCTGAAGCCTGGCCAACTCCACGTGCTTACTGTATGCAGGATGTTGTACCCAAGAGCTGGGAATAGATGCCGATCAAAGCCCGGGCATGTTTTCTGATCTCAGGGGTTTGCTCACTAACTGGCCATCTGACATGTGCACACACACACACGTACACAAAGCAGAAGGCCACCAGAGGCTGAGCAACCAGAGAGGTTCAGTGCAGCCTTTTCTCACATGCAGAACATAAAACTGATCTCATGCTTTACATTTATGTCAGCACACAACACACGCAAATACATCAGGCAAGCAAATTCTCAGATGGCTTCTACCAGCTGTATTTTCATAGAGCAAAATCGAGGAAAATGGATTCCCTAAGTAATCTCTCCTCTGTATATATTTTTCTGATATGGAATCCCCTGTGGTCAACCATGATTTCTCTAAAAATGAGGTGATTCAAAGAAATATAATAGTGTGTGTAATAGAAGCGCTGCATTTTTACAACCGTTTGCTTTGTTCCCCAGGAAGGGAGAGTTCATGTGGAGGAAGTATAGCAGAGGGGCCAGACGCAGAGCTATCGCAAGATGAATGTCCAAGGCTTTACAATCAATCATGCGCTATGCCCCTCTCCCCTTCCCTCGGACCCCGATTTCGTGACTGTTCCCTGATGCTGTGGACGCTTCTTTCCTCTTTGTGTGCTATTATTTCTTCTCCTTGTCTGCTTTTCCTTTGGAGTTTATAAACCATCCCCATACAAGTCCTATTAATTCTAATTTTTTTCTACATCCCATTCCAGTGAACCTTCTTTTCACTGCCTTTTATTTACTCCTCAAACATGGCAGTCAACATTTGCAGAAGGCTCATAGCTACTGATGAATTCTGGCATATGCAATGTTCGTTAAGATAAAGCACGTTTTCTCTATTGGAACCCAGGTAGATGTCAGCAGGCTAGTGTGAAGCTGGTGGTGGGGCCAAAGACCGACAGGACTTTGGGTTGGCTAATCATTCAGAATTTATGCTTTACGTTGTGGCAGCGCTTGATATTTTATAGAAATATTTAGCTTATCTGATCTAAAATATTTGTAATCTGAAAAATACGAATTATGTCATATAAGTCTTGCTGTGAAGGACAACTTAACCTTAAAAAAGGGAGCAGCTTTTTTTTTTTTTTTTTGTCTTCTATAGCTCTGGTTTATAAGAACATTCTATGTTTATGCTTCTCTCCCTTGCGGGCTGCCTTTGAAGTGAATCCTGATGAGATGGCTTGTCTGTTTACCACTTTCATTTACTTTGCAAATGCTCCTCAGAACATGAAACACCCAGGGAAAATAATGGAGAAAATGTTTATCTGGGTGTTCTGTGTGGGATGCAGCAGAGATATAACCACTCAGCACTACAAGACCATGAATGGATACTACTGCTCATTTCACCCTTATGCGGTTTAGGGGAGGTGCTGGGGGACAGGAAAGCTAGCAAAGGTAAAGCAAATAACTAAAATCTAAAGAACCAAATAAACAAACAGAATGGGAACCAAAGACTCATATTGCAGAGAACAGGCTGATGGTTGCCAGAGGGGAGGAGAGTTGAGGGGGCTGGGGGGAAAAGGTGAAGGGATGAAGAAGTACAGATTGGTAATTACAAAATATGCACAGGGATGTAAAGTACAGCACAGGGAACATAATCAATAATACTGTGACTTCTGGCCAAGATGGAGTCATAGGTAGACACACTGTGCCTCCTCGCACAACCTAAAGAAGGACAACAACAAATTTAAAAACAAAAAATAATCAGAACTGCCAGAAAATCAAACTGTATGGCAGTCCAGCAACCAAGGAGTTCAAGAAGAAACATTCATCCAGACCGGTAGGAGAGGTGGAGGTGGGCGGCCAGGCAGAAAGGACACGAGGCAGGCAGTGGATGGACGACCAAGTGGTCCACATTCATGTGCAGATAAACATGAAGGAACAACTGGGGAGAGAGAGAGACCGTGCAACCCAGGACTCTAGTGGAGGGAAATAAAGCTTATAAACCTCTGACTGAAAAAATCTGTGGGGGTTGTGGCAGCAGGAGAAACTCCCAGCCTCACAGGAGAGTTTGTTGGAGAGACCCAAAGAGTCCTAGAACATACACAAAACCACCCACCCAGGAATCAGTACCAGAAGGAACCAATTTGCCTGTGGGTAGCAGAAGAAGTGACTGAAAGCCAGCAGAGAGCTGAGCAAGAGGTACTGTTCTCTCTCAGACCCCTCCCCTACATACAGCATCACGACACAGCAACGTGGGTTACCCACCCTGGTGAACACCTAAGGCTCCACCCCTTACTACATAACAGGCACACCAAGACAAAAAAATGGCCCAAATGAAAGAAAAGATCAAAGCTCCAGGAAAAAATACAACTAAGAGACAAAGAGAGAGCCAACCTATCAGATGTGCAGTTCAAAACACTGGTAATCAGGATGCTCACAGAAATGGTTGAGTATGGTCACAAAATAGAAGAAAAAGTGAAGGCTATGAAAAGTGAAATAAAGGAAAATGTACAGGGAACCAACAGTGAAGGGAAGGAAACTGGGACTCAAATCAACGGTTTGGAGCAAAAGGAAGAAATAAACATTCAACCAGAACAGAATGAAGGAACAAGAATTCTGTTGTTCAAGGTCAAGAATGAAGGAACAAAAAAATGAGAGGCTCAGGAACCTCCAGGACAACTTTAAATGTTCCAACATCTGAATCATAGGGGTGCCAGAAGGAGAAGAGGAAGAGCAAGAAATTGAAAACTTATTTGAAAACATAATGAAGGAGAACTTCCCCAATCTGGTGAAGGAAATAGACTTCCAGGAAGCTCAGGGAGTCTCAAAGAAGTTGGACCCAAGAAAGCACACACCAAGGCACATCATAATTACATTACCCAAGATTAAAGATAAGGAGAGAATCTTAAAAGCATCAAGAGAAAAGGAGACAGTTACCTACAAAGGAGTTCCCATTAGACTGTTAGCTGATTTCTCAAAAGAAACCTTGCAGGCAAGAAGGGGCTGGAAAGAAGTATTCAAAGTGATCAAAGGCAAGGACCTACATCCAAGATAACTCTATCCAGCAAAGCTATCCTTTAGAATGGAAAGGCAGATAAAGTGCTTCCCAGATGAGATCAACTTAAAGGAGTTCATCATCACCAAGCCCTCATTACATGAAATGTTAAAGGGACTTATCTAAGAAAAAGAAGAAGATCAAAAATATGAACAGTAAAATGACGACAAACTCACAACTATCAACAACCACACCTAAGGACAAAACAAAAACAAACTAAGCAAACAACTAGATTAGGAACAGATTCACAGAAATGGAGATCACATGAGGGTTATCAGCAGGGAAGGAGAATGGGGGAAAAGGCACAGGGAATAAGAAGCATAAATGGTAGGTAAAAAATAGACAGGGGAGGTTAAGAATAGTATGGGAAATGGAGAAACCAAAGAACTTATGTGTACGATTCATGGACATGAACTAAAGCGGGGGATGCTGGTGGGAGGAGGGGTACAGGGTGGAGGGGAATAAAGGGGAGAAAAAATGGAACAACTGTAGTAACATAATAAATAAAATATGTTTAAAAAATAATATTGTAATGACTACGTATGGTGCCAGGTGGGTACTGGAAGTGTCGGGGGAACACTTGTAAAGTATATGATTGTCTAACCATTTTTCTATACACCTAAAAGTAACACAAGATAATATTGAACGTCAACTGTAAACAAAAAATACAATTAAGGTAAAAGAAAATAACTAAATATGGAAATGGAAAGTCCTCCTTTTTAAAAGCTGGTAAACATCCTCTTTCCACTTGCAAACAAGTGACCTGCGGGAGTTAATGTTTAGTATTTAAATACCAGAACGCTTTCTGATACCATGGTTGTTATAATTCATGTAATTCAACACATTATGTTTGGCAACCTTAATTTGTCACATGTCCATTGCTACTTAAATCACAAATTGGGGTGATGATATTTCTATAGCTTTTAGCCTCTCTTTCTCTGAGGAATTTCCATTCAAGCACTTTTCATGTGTAAACTATTCATCGTTGCTGTAGAGAGATAAGTATACAGGATTGGGGTGTTTTTTGATAAATAAAAAAGGTCAGTTTGACAGGATGTCTTTTTAGTTAACCTCCCTACACCTTAATTGTAACGACTCTTCTTTCAGGTATTGACAATTTATACTTGGTAATTAGCTTAATCATCCAGACTTAATGAATTTCTACGTTATGTTGTTTTCATGTCACTCATCGGCTATTGTCCCGATGATTGTAATTCCCATTGCTGTCACATAGGTCTTGGGTGACTTGTCCAGAACATTTTGGACCCCTCTATTATCTACCATTCATTTATAGATCTTATTTCAGCTTTACTCTTTTATCAGCTTCTTTTCTCCCCATCGATCTAGGCAATGATCATTGTTGACTACTAAGATTATTCGGTGAAAAGCTGATGAGGACTTCAATTTTTTTTTTCTTCACCTTTGACTCTCTTTTAAGCTTTTGACAAGTGGTTTAAATCAGGATGAAAAGTACTGGTAGGTGGCAAAGGTCGCCCTTCCGCCCTTTTAACAATATGACCTTAAATAGCCCACACCGCCTTCTGGAGCTTAGTTTTCTTTTCACAAAATTTCGCTTCTATGATCGTTTGAGATTGCACACCTACATGTGAAATGTAGAGTTGTTTGTGTGCAGCTCTCAAACGTCTGTGGCATCTATGACATCATAGTTTAAGGAAGATATCGTTTAAAGAACTTTACATGTCATAAAAAGCATTGACATCCCCAAAACCCGATGAATCAGTCTGTATCAGTCCGCATTTTATTGGCAAGAAAAGTGAGCCGAAGAGAAGTTAACCAATTTGGTCAAGATGGAAAGGGGCGAGTGGTTCACAGGCTGGTCACATGCAGCTCACACGTTTCCTGAGGGCCACCACTCGCATGGCCGGAGATCAGTGAAGAAGACAAAGAAAAAAAAAATGCTACCTTTGTGGAACTTATCGTGACCTATTTAACCTATGTTTAAACCCAAACGTACTCATTTTAGATGTACTCATGTATCTGACAATTATGAGGCCCTCTGGCCTGTCCTATAGCCAGTTACAGAGAAGTGCAATAATTTCTATCACTACAGACATCTGCCTTTCATGGGAAAAAATGCATCTTCAGCGTGAGTGTCCAAGGCCTAGTTCCCACCTCAGTGCATTCTGTGTTCCCGCTCAGTGTGATCATCTCAGGTTCTCACCGCATTTCTGTGGAATGCATACATGGGTTCTCTTTTTATTATTGGGTGCACATTTTCATTTTTAAAAAAAATGGGACTTCTCTAGTAATTCAGCTGGAACTGGAGGATTCATAAGGTTTATTGTTTTCAGAGTTGGCCTGGGGATATTTCAATAAGATTTGCAAGTTTGTAATGCGATTTGCTTAATCGGTACGTATCATCAGGGATTTTCCCTTTTTCATTTATAGATGTATAAAATAAAATCATCGCAGAGCATGCTGCTATTAAAAATAGCTCGACTTACAGAATGTTTGAAATAACTAATGGAAAAGGAAATTGCCCCTGTCCTTTAGGGAGCAAACAGACATCGAGAAAATTTTCTTCCACTCTTTTGAAATTAATGAGCTGTGATAATATCATCAGCAGTATTTTAACTACAGAAAAGTAATATGTTTTTATTGTTAATTTTAATGCAGTTTCCACAAGCAAGATGGCAATCTGAAATTTAATCATATTAATACTCCAAGGGAGTCATTAAAATAGTTAAACTTTGTATAATAAAAATATTGTATGATATCTACCAACTCTTCACATTGTCATTGATTCGAATCGGCATTCTTTCTCTCCTTCACATATATGAAAATATTTATGTAATTAATTTTAAAGATTAAACATACTTCACTATAAAATTAACAATGTTTGTTTCCTAACTAAAAGCCTTGAGTAATTTTCATGTCCTTGCCTGTCATAATGTGTCCAGTTAAGGAAATATGTATTTGTCTTCATTGTTATTCCACAGCTTCTCAGGAAAGTATACATTCACTTGGAATCCTTTCTCCTGCAAATTTGGGTAATTTCTATTGACCAGACATGAGCACACTTATATCCTATAGTTTTAAAAACATATCCATCCTGTTTACGTGCTTTATAAAAAGGCCAATGCATATCTCTGATTTTATAATAATTTTACATTTAAATGAAAAAAGTAACATCTATAAAATACTAAATATATATAATGTTGAGATTATTTTATCTTATCAATGTTCCCTAACTTTAATATTGGACTAGAAATTAATCTTTAAAATAGTGAGCACCGCTGATGTTATCATTGTCTAGAAGTGACCTTTGCATTATTTACTAAAAGATTACACTGTTAAGTGAGTGATTCCTTTGCCAGTATCACTTTTTCCATCACTGATAACAACATACTTCCCCTTCACCCCTTCCTGTGTACAGGGTTCGCCGGGAGAACGAGGAGCAGCAGGCACAGCGGGCCCCATCGGATTGCCGGGGCGCCCAGGACCCCAAGGCCCTCCTGGTCCGGCTGGAGAGAAGGGCGCACCCGTAAGTAATTTCAAAGAGAAAACATATGATCCTGCTACCCTGCACAGTTATTACTTTTTATTCAGGGATATTAGCTCTTCCTACTCCACTGCATTCTCCCTGTGTGTGTGCCTGGCATGTAATATAAGCTCCCTGCTTTTTATTTTTATAATACAGAAAATTTCAAACTCAATTAAATGAGATGGCATTTTTCCACGCTTTATGAAACCCTAATACCTGTGAGGGAGTTGGATATTATTAATGTAAAAGGCTCCTGATTGTGCTCCTTTAAAAAAAATAAAATTGGAGTTTTGATTAAAACTATTCCTTGCTGTTTTGTATTAAGAAAGTGTGCCCTTTCCGCTCTCCCTGGAATACAAGTATATTTCCAATCATTTTCATGCAAGTAAAACCCACAGGAAGGGGCTGTTCTTCTCATGTAATTTGAGTTTTGGTCTACAGCGAATGAGAATGGAAACATCGACCAATTATCTCATCTTCTCGTTATTGGACTTGAAAAGTTTTTATATTTCAATGATCACGGGCTGTTCTGTTCACTAGGTTCCTGTTTCTTTGTCAAGATCTCTTCCCTATTTTTGTTTCTGCTTTTCATTTAATCATATTAATTTTCTAAAACATGAAAGCTTTCTCTCATCCTCCAAGATTAAAATGCAGACTCATTCAGTAAATGTAGATGAAAATAGTTCAGTATCATACAAATATATGAGTTTAATACTGCATACATGTAAGTCCTGAAATATATAATCTAGGTTAAGTCTATAATTTTTTAAATACATTTTTTTAATCACGAAGACTTTAGTTTTAGCATGTTGATTCCCATTAAGCATGTTAATTTCATTGTCCAAGCATTTTCTCTCATTTCTGTTTGTGATATTACTCAAAATGTTTCCAAATGAAAATGATTGCTTCATGTAATCCATTATCTTTCAGAAACATTGAGAATATTAAAATGAAGCCATGCCACCTTGGACAGAATTTTGGGGGAATAGAAAAAAGCATATTGAGTTACTGAGAATTTTTTAAAGTAATATATTTCCAGCTTAGTAAATGTGTTGGAAATCTAGACATTATTTCTGAGATATTAATAAAAAAAACTATGAAAAAATTGTTCTTTGCCTGCCTCTTATAAGTTCTCTAATTTCCAACCAACCTTAAAAACTATAAAGATTTGTCTGTAAAACTTTTATAGTATCCTGTGCCCTGGGAGGGGAGAGAAAAGATGTAGATTCAGGCCCTTTCACATCAGTTCATTCAAGCGTCCAGGGCACCTACATCCTGGCACAGCACAGGGAAGAAGGCATATACAGAAAGAAAAAAAAAACCCACATACATTGCTTTTTGTACAAATTGAGAATATACTAATGGAGAAGTCAAGAATTCTGTGAATATATTGAATTACGGGTTTTAAAGTGGCTCAATATCTTGATTTATGAAGAAGAAAATACCGAAACAAAGACTAGAAAATGAAAAGTACTGAAAGTGATCAGAAGAAACGAATTTGTCGAGGTGACGGAGAAATCGCTGAGGGAGCCGGCGTGAGGACCTGAGCCTGGGCTGTGGTGGTACTTGGTCTGATTTTGATGGGACGGGAGAAAGGAATGACCTGCCCATCCTGCCTGTTATCCCCACCACCCACAAAAGTGCCAAGATGCGCATCCTCTTGTTCTTTGATTCAACAAAACCGATTGCCAGCAACCGAGTGCTGGACACTGGATTAAGGAACTTTTTTTTTTTTCAAGAAAAGTGTGTATTTTAGGGATAGTAGCATAAAATGGTTATAAAATCCTTGGGTGAAAATAGCCACAGACCTCCACGCAGAGCTTCAGTAAAAACTGATGGAAATGTTGGCGAAGACATTTAGCTTTTCCTTCTCCCTCAACCCAGATGATCCTGTTGCATTTTAACTCCCCTGAGCAACTTGTGTGCTAAGACACCGCGTGATCATTGGCAGGGTGAGGCTTCCGTAGAGAAACCAAAGGGGAGGGTTTGTGGAAGGCAAGCCCTGGGTTCCCTCACCCGCCAGCCCAGCTCCTTGGAAGGGAGAAAGTAGAAAATGAGCCACGAACATCCATCTGCACGACCTACTTACGGCATTAATGACGGAACTGAGGCTGAATCTGCATCTCCACATCAATTAATCAATCAGATTAGAAACTCGGTATTGCGAGGGCTGAAAAGCATGTATGGAGAACGGAGCTAAAATCTCTCCTAACTTACTGCATTGATAGAAGTATTTTGATGGGGAGAATAATTGCTGAAGAAAACTATTAATTGCATCAGGGGAGCACCAGATTCAAAGATTACAGATAGGAAATTATGTTGATAATATATCTATTTGGGAGACAGCTGTAGAAATGCGGGGGGGATGCTACATCAGAAACGGTGAAGGCAATGCATGAATGATAAGTGGATCAGGCAATTCTAGTTGGAGAGAAGAGAAAAAATACAATTTCAAATACACGTGTGTGTTACAGAGAATGATCAGTGTTGGGGTTGTAAATCTGGGGGCCATGCACATATATTTTTGGACTTACCCAGTAAGAAGAAAGAATCAGTGGAAAGGGAAGAAGTTAAGGGTGTCCGAATTGGGTTGAGAGCTCGGTTCTACCGTTTATTTATTTCATGATTTTTGGCAATGTCATTGAACATTTCTGAACTTCTGTTTCTTCATCTCTGAAGGGAAGACAGCCACAGTAGTTTGCGGGGATTGGATGCAGTCGTAGTTCTAAATCACTTTGTGTAATTGTGATAACTATTCAGTGAATCATCATCATCATCATCATCATCTTGTGAAAGGATGAGTGAATAACTAGAAAATAAGTGAATAAATTGGCTTTTGGATAAGAAGGGACGGATTCTGTGAACTGTAATATAGACTAACCTAAAATTATGCCAAATCAGACACGGCAATGAGTAGTTAATTCTGTAAGTAAGATTCAGCTATTTTATTAATGAAGGTGTAGAAATGATCAAATAAGTACTTCTTCGGGGGTTAGAAATGTTATTTCTGCTAGTCCCATAGGTCGAGGGCCAAGAGATACATCACAGGGTTTGTCATCTTGTGAGTTGTAAATGAAAAATCTAAGTTTAGAGTGTGTCGATCAGTTGAAAGTTGTTGTTGTTTTTTTTTTTTCGATCTGACTCCACACAGACCAGGATCAGAGGAAATACGTGGCAGGTGATTCCTGGCTGTAGGTTGTATGTGGACTATAATGAAGGTAGATAAAAATCGATCTGTCTTATTTACGGAGACTCTTGTATAAAAGAATTGATTTTTGGAGCTCAGGCTTACAGGAAATCCAAATGAAGGAGGAATATCTGAATCAGCTGATGTGTTTAAAATAGTGACGTTCACTGTGAGCAGCATGGCACAATTTATGAGCAGACTTAGGTTTAACATATTATAATATTTGATTGGAAGGAAATAAAAGGTCTCCAGAGTGATATCAAGGGTATGGTTTAAATGATAATTTTGGCATAGGTTTGAAAAATAAGATTATATGGAATCCAGGAAAATAATAAATCAGAGTTAAGTTAACTTTGCTTTATAGATATTTTGCTAGTTTTGTTGTCCTTAGGTAATTAACAAACTCAACAAATATACCTTAAGTGGCTAGTCTGGGCCACAGGCCAGAGGGGTGCAGTGGAATGCAAAAACAGATCACTTCTGCTCTCACGTAGTTTATTGTCTGATGGGGCAATTAGATAAGGAGCAAAGAATCAGGAAGCACATAGGTCATTACAAACTCTGGTTAGGGACGGGAAGGAAACGCACTGGTGTGTGTCAGCTCACGACAGAGAGGCCTGAGAGAGGGGCCTGAGCTGGACTCGGCCTTCCCTTGGACAGGACATCGAGGGTGGTGAGGAAACAATTAGAAGGAATTAGCTAGGTGGAGTCTTTTATGATTTGCATCCCAGGCCAAGGGAATAACCCTTGCTCAGGCCAAGGGACAGGAGGGGCAGGAATCAGGTTTACCTGGAAAAAAGTCCAGAGGGGTTGGAATGTGGACAGCGTGGGCCGGAGGAGGCTCTACGCACCCGGGCAGGTAGTAGGAGCCCAATACCCTGATCACTGCAGGGCACACTAACGACTGGGCCTTCATCTTAGTGGACTGCAGGATGTTGGTAAGATTATCTGAGTGTCTCTCTCTGGTTCCATCAAAGGGAAGAGTTTGGAAGTAAGAATAGATGTGAGGGTGGGAGGATGTGGGATAAGGTGTCAGTGATGGAGGGAAAGTGAAGTAAATACATTCAAGGAATAAAACTGGGTCACCATAAAGGGCCAGGGGGAGGTGGCGAGAGAAGGAAGCAGCTGGAGAGCTGGTTGCTGCGAAGGCAGGCAAGTTACTGTGGGCAAAACTGATGAAATCCTGACTTTTAGAAAATAAATTATTCTAAATTCTGAAAAGAATTCTTTTTTTTTAAATTTTATTTATTTTTAGACAGAAGGGAAGGGAGGGAGAGAGGAAGAGAAACATCAATGTGTGGTTGCCTCTCACGTGGCCCCCACTGGGGACCTGGCCTGCAACCCAGGCATGTGCCCTGACTGGGAATCGAACCGGTGACCCTTTGGTTTGCAGCCCGCACTCAATCCACTGAGCTACACCAGCCAGGGCTGAAAGGAATTCTTAAACAGAAAATACAAGTCGTCTTCATTATCAAGGTGTTATTTTCATTATTACACAATATACAAGTAGGAAAATTTTAAAACAGGAAAATAATGCCATTGTCAAAAAATAAGCAAAACAAAACCAAAAGGCTAGGAGCTTTGTCATTTGGAATAAGTGAAAGCAGCAACGAATTAAAATATCAGAATTTAGGAGACTCCATGACACATTTGTTAAAAGTATAAAAAGGTCACACATGAAACCTATGGCAAAGTTGGGTGCTGAGCAGATGAATTTCTATGAATGTTTAGGCCTCGTGGCTACTGCCCAGTACCAACCAGTGCAGAGTACAGGCTCCGTGAGTTCTTGCAAACATCAAGCATCTGATTTATCAATATGCAATACTTGATTAGAAAATACGTGTTTAAAATGAAAATTCTAAGGTGAGTCAATTATGTCTGTGGACCATAGCCTGAGATTCATAAATGGTATTCTTGGTTGTTAGCAAACGTAAGGATTTTTTGCATCCTCCTTTACAAAATTCTTTCTTTTCTTGAGAATATTAAGCAATTTCTTTGTCAAATGTGGAGGCTAGAGTATAAGTTAGAGCTGCACCTTCACGCTGCAGCAAGCGGCTAGGGGATAGGTGTCTTCCAACAAAGTAACGGTCTGCTGGATTTTCCCTACAGGGAGAAAAAGGCCCCCAGGGCCCCGCGGGCAGAGACGGGGTGCAGGGCCCCGTGGGTCTCCCAGGGCCAGCCGGGCCTGCGGGTTCCCCTGGAGAGGACGGCGACAAGGTTGGTGGTCTTCACTCCTTAGAATACCCAGTGTAAAGTTCATTTTTCCTTAACAATTCTAGATTTAATCTTTCTAAGATTAGACGCCAAATCCAACGATAGCTTTCCCAAAGTTTCATACATCTTCCGTGTGCTCGAAAGTTCTAGTTTAGAGGTTGAGAATTCATAGCTACCCCAAGCTTTGCGGGACATAAACAAGAAAAGGGAGCATGTATGAGAAAAATGGTAGTGAGAAAAAAATAGCCAATGACAGAGTTGCTTATTTATGTTTAAATGTATGGGCTTCTGAAATAAATGGGAGATAAGCTTTACCTCAAATTTTCAAATACAGGGTGAAATTGGTGAACCTGGACAGAAAGGCAGCAAAGGTGACAAAGGAGAAAATGTGAGTTTCCTGCTTCTTTATTAAGAGTGCATTGTTTATTTATTAACTTATTTTTTAATTACTTTATTGTTCTTCAATTACAGTTGTCTGCATTTTCTCCCCTCCCCTTCCCCTCACCCCATGCAAACCCATCTCTCTCCCCTGCTTCCACCCTTCCCCTTGGTTTTGTCCTTGTGTCCTTTATAGTAGTCCCTGAAAACCTTTATTTATTTAACCCCTTTTGCTAATAACCGTGGGCAGTTTTCATTCATACTACTTACCTATCAGAAGATTATAATATCAATAGTATTCCCTGTGGGATTCATTCCATTCTCGTTTTTTGGTGTTTGTTTTTTTTTAATTTAAATTGTATTTTTCTACGACAGTTTACATTCAGTATTACTTTGTATTCTGTCAGTTCTAGTAAAACATCTTTTTCAAGTTATGTATGTTCCAAGATATGCAAGAATTCCAACCCTAACAGCCTCAGAACGAGACTAAGACACCAGCCTTTCTTCCTACCATCAGTTCAAATGTCCGTATGGTTGAGAGACAGACAAAGCCCTAGTTATGAAAAGAATTTTGACCTAGTGCAAACCTGAGCGGGTTTCATGTGCCCAATGGCCCACGCCCCACACGTTCAGAACCTTTGTGTTAAGTGTTTTCCCAAAGTGTAGTGGTTATGAGAAGGAACAATATAATCCAGTGACTCTTCTCTCTGCCGTGCCTTAGCAGTTCTTTACACATAAATGGGCAGCTAGCATGGAATCCTTGTGCATGTAAGACTAATAAACCTATTAAAATCTGCTGCTCACAATAAGGAGCCCTGGTAGGCTAAATAAAGAACACTCAGTTTGCACATCTCCACAGATGAAGAAAATCCTAAATTTCATATAGCACTGCATTCCACATGAACAGAGTCCTCCGCATCCCAAAGTTCACTTAGAATGATAGCACACTGACGAATTTTTCATGTGCTCATTCTGACCCACGCGTATCTCATGAGGAGAAATCTGGTATTTTGAAATTTTCCAAATGTGAACGCTATTTACATCAGCCCAGAAATCCATTTTTAAACATTGCAGATATGAGCATTTTCAATAACTGCTGATTTAAAATTGATCGCGAATAGGCACGTCTGCGTCTCCAGGACTGAAATCAAGGATGGTCGACTGCATGTTACGAAGAAGGGTCCAGACGCTTAATAGATTTTGATCAGCTGAATGTTCTGCATTGTACAGCAAGGCTCTTCTGGCTTCGGTTTCAAAATTACTGATTTTTATCTCCCCGCAGGGTCCTCCTGGTCCCCCAGGTCTGCAGGGTCCAGTCGGTGCCCCGGGAATTGCTGTAAGTTTTCCTCTTTGTCACCAGATTGGAATCCTCCCAGCCTCTGGTTAAATTTATGAACTGTCACATAACTAGTGTATTTCACGCAGTGATGAGTTTGCTCGTACGCTTACCATTGATTGGAATTAAGGTGATCTAATGTACCTCGCCAAGCTGATTTTGATAAACAAAGAACGTTGTGACTTCATCTTTTTTTTTTCTTTCTATCCTCCCACTGGAGGACATGCATATTGATTTTGGAAAGAGGGACAGGGAGAGGGGGATGGAGAGAAACAGCGATGTGAGACAGAAACAGCAAGGGTTGCCTTCGGGTACAGAACCAGCATCCTAAGAATGTGTCCTAACTGGGATTCAAACCTGTGATCTTTTGGTTTATAGGCTGACACTCCAACCAATTGACTCACCCGGCCAGAGTGTGATTTCATCTTAAAATAGATCCTATCCCCTTGAGAAGTACTTCATTTGTATTAAATTCTGAACATTATTTTTCCCTTATTACAAAACATTTACTTCACTTGGTAACAATAAAAACATAAAAATCAGCCACATTCCAGATACAAAGAATATAAACAAAACAAGCAATAGTATATTTGCAGCAGATAATGGAAATTTAATCTACTTACTCGGTTACTCGTATATAGGCCAGTTTTGATTAAATCAGAAGCAGCTATACTTTTAAGATGACTTGTGCTAGAATCATAATCTTTCCAGTTTATGATGATTTTCGTTTCTCTCTGCCAGGGAGGTGACGGGGAGCCAGGTCCCCGAGGTCAGCAGGGGATGTTTGGACAAAAAGGTGATGAGGGGGCAAGAGGGTTCCCTGGACCTCCTGGTCCCATCGGTCTGCAGGTAAGATGCTCTGAGCTGTGCATCCTCTACTATCTCTTTCTTTGCATGCCAGGTTTTCTGGTGGATGTAAAACAAAGCAGAGCAGTGGTACAAGTTTAACCGTAGGGACTGATTTTCTTAAATGTGGATCTGAACTTGAACTTCGTGATCCATTCCTACTGGTGTTTCTGAAGCGGTCTCACCCATGCTTTTGGTCTCTGCTGTTAGTTTAGCTCCCCTTAGAAATGACATCTCCTTTCTGTATTCTCATTGTGTTTAACCAATGCATCTTATTTAAATCTGACAGTCAAAAGGGAGATGTTAGGAGGCTGTTTATTTTTCCCTGCAGATCTCGGAGCAGAGAAATTAGTATTTCGGATGGATAGCAAAAAGTAAAAGTATTTTATAAGTAGCAAACTGCCAATCACAACCACCAATGGAAAACACCAATAGCGCATGTAAATAAATGAACAGTGCATTGATCATTTAAAATAACACTTACAACTGTGATTTGTATTTTATAAAGCACATTCAGGAGAGGACATATATTACTATAAAGCATTGCAGGCTAGGGAGTTGTCATTCAGATATGTGCTTCAACTGGACTCGTAGACAAAGCATTGGGTAATACACACCTTTCTGGGTTCTTCTTCCTTCCCTCCACGGGCGCTCCCTGGTCCCTGCAAACCCTCTGAGCAGCTAGCTTTCCTTTTCTACTTTCTTATTCTATGTCATGATCCTCTAAAAAAATCATGAAATTTTGTTTCAGGTAATATTTAGGTGCCGTATGGATGTCAGTTATGCCACATTAGAAATTTTAGAAATGTTCAAATTCAATCATCAAGTTACCATATTCAAAAATTGGGGAGGCTGTAGAAAATAAATAGGAGTTGCATTTGTATAAAGTTAATTTTTAAACTTTATTTTCACAAGTAAAAATCCCAGAATATTGGTTTTTAAAATTAAATAGCTTATGTATCTAGTTATACAAATCACTGTAAACAACATAACTAATTATGCTGTGATAACTATTACTGTTATAACACTCAGTGAATGTCTACCAGTGAACACATTATCATTTTCTGCTTTTATCTTAATGCCAAAATAAATCCTTTTAAACTTGAAAATGCAAAGGCTTCGTTTTCATATCAGATTTTTGTGACACACACACATTTGAAAACAACAACAAGGCATTAAAAATTAGATTGCCGATGGATATGTTACCATTCATTTTCCACTTTTCACTTTTTTATTTTAATGGATTATTCTGAATTCTTTAAGGGTATAATTTAGGAATTCAGTTCTCATGATTAAAGGAGATGCCTTGTAGCTCACATTACTAAAATATTAATTAAAAATTATCTTCATTTCCACAACATAATAAATGTGCTCTTTGATGAGGGTGACTCAAGAAATCAATTCACTAAAAATTGATTATCTTTTCCTACAGCTACTCCTTTAAGTCAGGAATCTGAAAAGATGCTAATGTAATTAACATGTTCACAATTGATCTACTTTCTTTAATTGACTCTTCATGGCAGAAGAGATAGTAGCAATTAGAGTAGACAAATAATAATGATAGACTGTGGTCAAATGACTTGATTTTTCAACTTGATGTTTACTCTTGGCCTGCATTTAAAGGAGACACAGAGAATGAGCGTTCTTGGCCTGAGTTCATTGTTTGATTTCATCTCTTAAGTGGCAAATGATATTAAATTGACAGACCTTTAAATGGAATCTCTGCAGATATAAATTACTCCCAAGGAGAAACTTAGGACACATGAAATGATTAACACTGGAGGGTCATGTAGGATGTTTAGCTCCAAGGCAGCAGGAGAATAGGACTCATTATGTCTCTATTAATTGTAATAATAAGTACATTCTGTATTAATCAACTCAAACTATAATCAAGCTTTATCAAAAAAGAAATAAATATTACATTTTTTTCTAATGGGAGGTTCCTAGTGAATTAATATTAGGAATAACCATGTACATAAGGAAATGACAGCAATACAGAGTTGGGCTTGTTATGGAAAGAAAAGAAAACTATAAACTACTATTTATATACCATTCAGTTTGGGGATCCCAAATCAGACACACTCTCTAGTAAAAAGAAGTGGAAACCTAGACAAAATATAGGGACTGTGACTGTTCTTTGATACAGTGTTTATAGAATGGAATTACGTCTAGTTGCAATGCATATTACTAAAGAAAATGGACTTAAAAATGACATATTTTACCTGCGTTAATTTCTACTTGCATGTTTAAGAACTTAAGTTTGTGTGCCTCATCAATGAATTAGAATCTCTTAAGTTATGGGTCTTGGAATCTAAAATTTAGCAATGTCTCCCAGGTAATTTTCAGACAGACTCAAATCTGAAACACTACTTAGCTATTTACTCCTGAGAACTTCTCTAGTAATTCTAGAAGCTTCCATCACATGATGGTTACTGCCTGGGAAGTACATGTAATAGTCTGTTTTCCTAGACATCTATCTGACATTTAATAAAATATGAAATGAAACCCTGGTATATGTTGTCCATTAGAAAAACCAGTCATTAAATGTTCTCATAAAATGAATATACACCAAATTTTTTTAAAGTTTATAAGTATCCTTGGTAAAGTACCCTCTCCCCAAACTGAGAGTTGTGTGGAACTAGTGGGTCATCAAAACCATTTAGTGAGTTAACCAGCATTAAAAAATGACATGTAATAGGATGAGTAAAATAGAATAAAAATATCAAAAATCATCACCTATGCCTTAAAGGCAAGGGTCCCTTTTTGAAATTCTGGCAGCAGCTAGTGTGCATCTTCAGGGAATAATAAGAAAAACATTTTTATTATTGCAGATCATAATTTTCTAAAATAGCAGCATGAATTTAGAGCTTTGGTATCATGTATTTTTTATTTCTTAAATAGATTACACACTACTAGACACTATTGTACAAGCTTTAAAAATATGTATAGAGATATATACAAATAATGATAACACTGAAAACATTAAAAATTAAGACTCCATAATCCTAATAAATAAAAACTATTACCGCTTTATACTTTCTGTCCAATAACCATCCTGCCTACTTTAAACAGATATTTACAGTTAAATTTATACTATGCATATTCATTTGGTTTTGTATTTTATTACTTATATACTTATTCATATTCAGAGGATTAGTATCATATTTAATAATCGTATAATATTTCATTGGTTTATATAACCCAATTGATTTCATCATGTTTTCTGTGATTAAACATTTGGAATAATTGAGAATTTTAGCTACCATTGTGTTACAGGTAACAATTATGGCACGTCGCTTTTTCTGTTGATTTATTTTCTTAGCATTTGATCATTCATTCGTTAAGTCAACATGGTATTGAAATCCTAGTTTTTGCCTGGCCGTCTAGTTGCTAGAGATTAAAAAGAAAAATCGACACCTACATGCCACAGCCCTAAAGTAGCTTGTGATGATAAGTGTGCAAACCAGTAGCAAAATCGTGTTTTAAAGTACCGTGCACAATTCAAGTGTGTAGGACATGTCGTGATATGAAATAAGAAATATAAACAATTCTGCATAGGGGCACTAGTTAGAAAGATCAAGAGAAAGTGAAATAATTTCCCCACAAAGATCTAGACAGCTGACATTTGAGTGCAATCTGCTCTGTGAGTTCTTGTAACTAAAATCAAACAGCATCATGTTATAAAAAGCAGGAATTTTATCCATAAATGTAGACGTAAGATTTTATCATCTGTAGTCAGTACTTGCATTGTAAGTATTTTGACATGATAGTTTCTGAATCTTCATTTTTATGTTAATTTTTAAAATTTCTTACTTAACTTTGTATTCAATTTTTGGTGTTATGTTAGAAATTGCCCAGGGTTTCTTTTTAAATACGTGAGTGACTTTCATTGTGTTTTTAGGGTCTGCCAGGCCCACCTGGTGAAAAAGGTGAAAATGGAGATGTCGGCCCCATGGTAAGTTTTCATTTTCAAATATTTGATAGATATGATGAATTTGCATGTGATTAATATCTTTCTGCAGGCGGATTAATATGAACAAAGTAGTCCGAAAGGCTGCGACTTTTCAAATTGCCGCCTCCCCTTCCTTCCCCTTCCCAACCAACCCCTGCGGCCACTGAGTCTCCCATCCACCCCCTTGAATCTCCATTTTCCCTCTTTCTCACTTTGGAGTAATGTCAAGCGCACACACGCATTCATGGGTTGATACGGTGTTATACATTTTCCACCTCTATCTCTGTGTATTACTGAGGTGCCTATAAACGGCCACACTTCGGTTACTTGTTAGCATTGAGCTCTGGACTTTCATGTGGAACAAGTAAAGAACAGACAGTAGTCACCCAGGACTGGAATAATTAGCCAGTGTTAATACAGTATTAAAAATTAATTGTAATTGTAAATTAATTGAATAAGGAACTCAATCTTAATTAGAACACCATGACATGATTTCCATTGATTGATTCTGGCTTTCTGCTCTAATAGTTCCCCGGAAAATGTGAAATACATCTATTTGTTTATTAAGCACTATATTGGATAAGGAAACAATTAGGTCAGGTGATTTGAAATTAATAATGAAATATAATGAATATGTCCTAATTGCTCCTGTCCTTCCATAAACATGAGCCCAGTTTTTACTTCCTTGAAGTCCGTGTTTGATCATTTTACACTTGAATGTTCAATTTTATTTTCTTCAAGCAGGAAGTGATTTTTAGCATCACAGTGAACTTCAAAGCAGGGCACAGACACCTTGCTGATTCAAATAACCGATGAACACGCCAGGCAGCAAGAGACACAGGGCAGGCATCTTCCAGGCATGGCTGCCATGGGTGCCTGGGTGCAGATACAGCCTCCCTGACCTACGGTGACAGCCAGTAGCAGACACGCTTTCCAACCGTGGCATTCCAATAAACTGCCCTTTCACAGAATATGAATGTCCTGGTGTTCACTACAGACTAATTGCGAGCGCGAGGGACCAGGTCCTGGCCATCAGGATTTTATAAAAAATGTCCAAGGTAATTTGCCCAAAGAGAAGAGAGACCATTGCTTTAGGAAGACAACTAGATAGTTAATCTTATCTCGATTCTCATATGTGGAACACGAGAGCTGACAAAAAAATGCATACAAATTTAAAAATCCTCTGTGGAATGAAGAATTCTAAATCCACGCAAGCACCAGTAGTTCTTGTTTCAACTTGACGTTCCTTTTGGACACTAGCATTCTAGTACATCCTAGCATAAAACATTTCCAGTTGCATTACAAATTCATTAGACCAGATAGGAGCAATAGACGTTTTAAATTCTTAATCAAACACTTTTCCTGCCGTTTTCATTTCCCCGTAGCTTCGTGTAAGACAGCACTTGCTAATGTGGTGTGCTGTCCGTCAGAAACATCTTAGGGCCCCCCCAACCCCCACCGTGCTTCCCGAGTGCGGTTTTACAGGCAGGAATTTCTTTCGGTGATCTCAATCACAAAATGAAAAGAGCGGCAAGGCACTTGAGCATGGGCCTCACGAAGCTTCCTGTTTGTCTCCCACAGGGTCCACCTGGTCCTCCAGGCCCGAGAGGTCCCCAGGGCCCCAGCGGAGCTGATGTAAGGACTGTGAAATGTGTTCATTTTGCTGAAGCAATGGGGAGGGGGGCGGGTTGGTGCCTTTTCACGGCAGATGGTGTCTAAAATACAAGGGAGATAATGACGCTATTATCAGATGTTTGAGGGCACGGAGCTCAAGGATCATCTACTTACTCCATGTCATTTTACGGGAAAAGAAACAGGCTTTGTAGGGAACTTACACCACAAATATGCAGTAGCTACAAAGTTGACATTCCATATATGTTTATTGGTGAGTGGGAAGTATTGGCTTTATTATAATAACCACATTTGTTCAGTTCCACATATGAAGACTGCGCCTTGCATAGGATACCTATTCAGTGGTACCAAATTGTTTCAAATTTAACCTTTATCGCTTACAATAGCCTGAGGAGATGGTTTGTCATTGGCTTCGATTGTACTAACCCAGGTCTGTATGCAAACATCCTTTATGTACACATCCGTCACCAGTGACTTTTATTTAAAAGATTTGCATTTTGTATTTTCACTCTATAGAATAGGTTAGAGTAATATGTGCTGAACAATATATCATGTACCTCTTACCAGATAAAATATTTCCTCTCAATTGTACAAACAATCTCCCCCAAGCTTAATAATTGACTCACTGTTCCCGTGGGATTGGGTTTTGAAATGTAAAACCGTATTTATCTGGTTTATACCATTAACAAATGTATAGGTGTTGATGTAATCTCGCCTTCTGACCTTACCTTTTCACACAGAATGAGACATTTATTCTGGTCTTTATTGCTCTTCTGTTGTGTCTGCTTTTAATTCTGGCAGACCCGAATGTACTAGGAGCAGGCGTGCTAAAAAAGCTTTTAGGGTTTCATTGCCCTTAAGTAATTTTAAGGTTGAGAGATGGTCTATATTGTTTTTTTGCATGGATTACATAATTCTTAACCCAATTTGTATTTTAATCCACTAGAAAAATTTACAAAAATCATCCTCTAAATATGCCTTTTGGTGGTAGAAACATTGAATTTATGTTACGAGTGTCAATTGGTATGACTGGGGTTGGAAAGTCTCCTGCCTTATCTTCAAAATTCTGGTGCATTAGAAAATCAGTCTAATATTATTATGTTATGAATATTATATAATATTAGTTACTGCTCTCCAGTAAATTTGACAACTCAGTAAAGGGCATGATTTTGTCCCATCCTTCCAATGACTTGAGATATGCTCGCATATATTTCTCTCTCTTTAAGAACAACTAGACATATATTTATGAATGTCTTACACTATTCCATGAGTAAGAATAGCTGTATTCTTTTTCCAAAACTGTAGGGACCCCAGGGGCCTCCAGGATCCATTGGTTCAGTAGGCGGAGTGGGAGATAAGGTAAGGAACAGAACGATTTGCAGTTGGAAACAGCAAGAGTCGTGGCCTCTGATCACAGTGGCTGATACCCTAAGAGCTTCCAGGAGTGCTGCTCTCTCAGTGGGTCACCCGCAGCCATGTGCATCACAGCTCATCCCGTCTGGGAGTTGAATATTTAAAGGGGAAATGATTTTGAGATGCCATGTTTCTGATGACCAAGATACTAGCCAGAGCAATGCTCACAGACTGTTTTCTTTACTCAGCGCAAGCGCCCTGTGCTGATGGTATCAGTATTAGCCACATGGTGAAGCTAAGGAAGCTGAAGCTTGGGGAATCTCAGTCCTCGCATTCGGTTTTGTCTTTAGCAAGTGACTAAGTCGCGATCTGTCAAGTTCTACTGCAACCCATGTATGCCTAGACTAAGACTAAGTGTCTCCAATAACACTCATTATGAAAATAGGAGAGATCAGTGGATGTAAGTGACTTAAAAGGGAAAAAAAGAATCCTTCCAACTACAAAGGAATTAATCACTCACTTTGTCCCATTTGGAGTTCTGTTTTCATTGCCAATGCTGTGACCCCGTCTCTGGCACTTTTCAAAATAGTTGGCATGTGCGTAACATCTGGGCTCTGAATAGCTTCCCGTTCTTATGAGTGTGATTACACTTAAAGTATCTCTGCTTCCTTTTGATGAAAATGTCAAAATGATTCCCTGATTCGTTATTTACATATTCATGCTCATTTCTTAATAGAATTTTCAAAAAATTGACAACAGTTTATTTAAAAATAGAATATTTGCTAGTTTTAAGGGTCAAAAATGAAACTTTATACCATGAAAAATTATCCAGTGGAAACAATAGAAATTTCTTGAGTTTTCTAGTTATTTATTGAATGATATCAAAAGTATAGACATCATAATTGTAAAAGTTCTGCTGCTTGGTCTCATTTTTGCCATATCATATCTTTTTTTTTTTTATATTTTATTTATTTATTTTTAGAGAGAGGAGAAGGAAGGGAGAAAGAGCAATGTATGGTTGCCTCTCACATGGCCCTCACTGGGGACCTGGCCTGCAACCCAGGCATGTGCCCCAACTGGGAATCAAACCAGGACCTTTTGGTTCCCAGCCTGCGCTCAATCCACTGAGCTACACCAGCCGGGCTGCCATATCATATTTTGTATTTAAATTCACTTACTTTAAAAGTTCATCCCTTAGAAAAGCAATGTAATAAGATTAGAATATAGTATTTAGATGTTTATTTCTGCTCAACACCCACCCACATACTAGTATTTTGAATGTAATTAACCCTATATAATTGTTCAAACAGTTTCTTAATGACTACATTTGTAACATTTTAAAGTTATTATCGGATGCTCACTGCATACACAGTCTGGTCTTTTGATGGACTGTCTCTTTGTTTGCATTTTTAAATTGAAGTTTCGTGTTGAAAAGGGGCAGGTGAGCTGGGGGCGGGGATTGAAAACCATGTTTCGTGAGTTCACGGGTCATAGGAACATTGGCCTCCGAGAACACTGCCCCCGGTGGCCTCTGAGAACACTGCCCCCGGTGGTGTCGCTGCATCAGACAGACCAGGGCACGACTCTCCTCCTCTGTGTCGCCCCCCTTTGGCTCCGATGCTGACTAGGGAGTTGTGAACTCTAATCCCCGCTTGTAGTTTTGCCCACACAGCAAATTCTAAAACAACAGCACGGCCTTTTCAGCGGCTCTGCGTGTTGCCTGAAGCCTCTGGGTGCAGTGGGAACCGCTGTGAGCAGTTCCGTTGCATCTTTTATGGCTTTTCTTCGGTGTAACTCTCAGATAAACATGGAAGCCAGATGCTCGGAGTTTCGGGAACTCCCATCCCATGCTGTTTCCACTTGCTTAAAGCCTGCTGGTAACCTTGCCAGCTCCGAGTCTTGAGGGAAAGACTCACACGGTGTTGATAGCACTTCTTACAATTAAAATGTTAGCTGACTCTAAATGTGTTACCATAAAATAAAGCTTTCATTTTTCTCTACTCCAAAAGTTTTTTTGTTTTTTTTTTCTATGTGACAGATAGGAAGATAGAAATGAGACTTCCATTTTTTTTCTTCAGCATCTGGGTAATACAATTTGCTATAGATTACAGGTTGCTGATATCAGCTTTGATCCTGGCTGAACACTTCCCCATTTCCATGTTAAAATTTATTTCCAGTCACTAATTCAATGAAAAAAAAAAGGGAAAGAAAAGCACATCCTTTAGTCATGCTGCATTTTGCTTAAATGCGTTTAACCTGTTTTCCATATAATATAGATTTGCTGCAGATGGGTTCTGCACTTCAATGATTTCCTCAAAACAGAGATATATATCAGAACAGTGCCTTGAGATTTCATGCATATTTTATAACTTTTGGCATACAGAATACTCTGCTGTCCCTTCTGGAGGGAGCCTTAACCTGAACAAGGGTGTTATAGAATGGTGTAGAACAGTTGCATGATCAGTAATAATATTTTAAATTTTATAATGTAACCATATGTAATATTGCATATCAATTATTATTTATATAACATTAATTTCTTCTTAAATAATTGCCATTTATATTGTGTACACTTGGCTCTAATATACAAAAGCTAATTTTCACATGGATTTTGGACAAATGAACTTTGATGCAATGTTCTCAAAATGGAGAGATTTTGTACTAAATACTTGTCTTTGAATTTTGGCAATTATTTAAGCCCATCTCTTTACTACCTATCACTTCCCTCCTTTGAAAATATGGAAATAATCCTTAAGAATCTACTTTAGTTTAACTTCAGAGTGGTCAAAATTAAAACAGAACAATAAAGTACACAGAGGGTAAATAAAAAAATAGTTATTTCCCTGCTTGTTCCAACTTCTGGGATTTCACCATGTGGTGCCAAAGAAAATGTTTTGTGCCTGGTCAGTAGATTTCCTGAGCTATAATTGACAAATAAAAGTTACATATATTTAAGGTGTCCAACTTGGTGTTCTGATCCACGTATGCTTTGTGAAATAATCCCCACACTCGGGCTGATTAACTTATTCATCACCTCACCTAGCTATCTTTGTGTGTGTGTGTGGTAAGAATACTTAGGATCTGCTCTCTTAGCAAATTTCAAGCACGCAATACAGTCCTGTTAAATGGTCATTATATTTAGTGTATATTAGATCTTAGGGACTTAGTCATCCTGGGTATCTGAACGTTTGCACCCTTTGATTTACACCTTCCCATGTCCCCCAGCCCCCAGCCCCCAGTGACCACCATTCTACTCTGCTCGTATGAGTTTGGCTATTTTAAATTTCACACCTAATGAGATCAAGCAGTATACTGTACATATTCCATATACACAGCATGTGATTCAAGCATTTTACAGATGCTTTGAATGGAAAACTGAGATTTATTTTAAGATATGAAAAGTGATATAAAAATATCACATATATCATACTCATATCATAAATAAGGTAAATGCTATATTACTATAATAAATATTACTTGTAAGATTTATCCAAAAAATGGAAAAATTTGCTACTCATCTAGAGAAGAAAGAAATTTTTCCGCAATAATAGTACTAATAATTGCCTGGAAAGTGCTTGATATTTCCCACCCTTACACAGATAATTCACGAAGTTAAAATATGTGCATATTTTCATAGAGTAAGGAATTATGTACATAAGTTAGCCTCTTCCCTGGAATCATGTTTATATTTCATATGATACATTTCAAACCAATTAGTGTGCAGTGGAATATTTGGGAGAGTAGAGTTAAAAGTTAAAGAACATTCAGGCCTCATACTTTTAAAAAACATAGAAAAATTTCCAGTCCAGAATTTCTAGTACCACTGGTTTGGTGTGGAAACGTGGTCCATGAATGTACTAATGTATTACTTCATTGGATGATTACTCGGATAGAACATTTGCCTGCATTTCTAAGTGCAAGACTTAGTTGCAGACTTTCATAACTAAAACCCACTGGTCTAGGAGGTTTATTTATAAGCCTGCTAAGATAGAAAATAGCCATCCAAATGTATAACGTGTATCCTCAAAAGGAGCAGTTTTAATTAGTATCTATGGACCTTTAAGTATCTTATAAATACATCCCCTGTCTATGTTCTTTAGACCTCTACTAAATATATCTTACAGGAGTATCAAAATGCTACCAAATTATTTGCTTAATTGTTAAAGTAAAAATAAATTGAATTTGTATGTTGGAATAAAAATAACTGAAATTGGCCCTGGCTGGTGTGGCTCAGTGGATTGAGCGCTGGCCTGTGAACCAAAGGGTCCCGGTTCAATTCCCAGTCAGGGCATGTGCCCTGGGTTGCAGGCCAGGTCCCCAGCCAGGGTCGCACGAGAGGCAACCACACATTGACATTTCTCTCCCTCTCTTTCTTCCTCCCTTCCCTCTCTCTAAAAATAAATAAATAAAATCTTTAAAAAAGACAACGCCGTCTGTTGCGTGTGGTTTGGAGGTAACCCAGGTGACCGCTCTGGCTGGTAGCTAACAGACTGGATTTGTAGCATCGGCCAATCCTGTTCTGTCTCCTCACCTGGGAAATAGAAGTCAATAATAGGAAAAGTTCTGCTGTCTTCTTAAAGTTTTTCACTGCCTTTTGAAGGATACAGTGCTTTAAGGGCTACTCTAAAAGGCCATGGTCATCAATGAAGGCAGTCTGATGAATGTAAACCATCATTTCTGGGTCCTGACTGATGCTCATTTGATCTGTCCCTTGCAGGGTGAGCCTGGGGAAGCAGGAAACCCGGGGCCTCCTGGAGAAGCCGGCCCAGGGGTAAGCACGGTCTCATCTCCACGGGTGTGCAGGGATTCCCTTTAGAGCATTTGACGTATAATTCACTATTTGCCTTTCCTGCCCATTAAGAATAATCACAAATGCAGAGCATTTTTTTCTTCAAGAATTTTCATATCCGCTGCATATTTTCATTGATGTAGAAATTGCAAAAATCGCATTAGCATAAATTAGAGCACTCAAACTGAAGCTGGTGGATTGTCCACAAAATAATTAAACAAACCAATGCTGCCACATCAAAAATGTTTCTATGTTAGGATTGTATTGTGCTAATTTAGATTGTGTGAAACTGGGAGTGAACTTGACCCTGGGGAGGAAACATTTGAAAATGTCTGGAGACATTTTTGGCCGTGGCACCTGAAGGCAAGGCAGCTTCTGGCATCTAATTAGCAGAGACCAGGGGTGCTGGTGCACAGCTTGCCATTCCTAGGACAGCCCCCTGCCAAAAAGTGTGGTCTGAACCAATACACCAAGGTTAAGGAAATCTGATTTACATAAATATCCAAAGTCTGTTTCAGCTATTCTCAAGCAGGAGGAAAGCTAGAACCTTGGAGAAATCATAGAGTTTCTTGAGAGACTAGGCTAGATGATCCTTTTTAGCTCTAACTTCCTATAAAAGCTAAAACCTGTGTTCCTACCACTTCTTGGGTTGTCATGAGTACATTTCTCTCTTTGTATTCGTTCTCATTAAGAGGTGATCCAGTTTCCCCTAGAAAGCACAGGAAACTGAATACCTTGTCTAGGAAACCCAGCAAGAAAGGGAAAGCTAGGATTTAAAGGCAAGTCCGTGCAACTCAAAGTCCACCTTCTTTCCATCTATCAGTGATGAGGCTGGGTGATCTTCAATTTCCTTGAATAACCAAAATTCCATGCCTGTCATGTGAGCAGTGTGTGGCTTACAATGAAAAATATCTGAGAATTGGAAAAAGAAACTCTGATTTATGGCGTCTATGTTAATCATTCTTGTTCTTTGGCCGTGTAGGGACCCAAAGGAGAAAGAGGAGAGAAGGGCGAAGCTGGGCCTCCTGGGGCTGCTGGACCCCCCGGTGCCAAGGGACCACCAGGTGACGATGGCCCTAAGGGCAACCCGGTAAGTGGGCTTGGTCCCTTAGAAGTGGCATCCAAGTCAGAGCCATCTTGGAGTCTTTGTAGGAAATGAGGAAACATGAGACTCTGGCCCGCAGCTGGGGAAGCGGACTTTTCATCATTTCCTATAGTGAGAAACATTCTCCACTGACTTCAATTTTTCCCTATAAATATATTAAGTTATTTTTTTTTCTAAAACATTTTCTAAATTTTTAAAAGTATATTTTATTGATTATGCTATTACAGTTGTCCTATTTTTTTCTCCCCTTTATTCCCTTCCACCCTGTACTCCCTCCCACCATCATTCCCCCCCCTTAGTGCATGTCCATGGGTCGTACATATAAGTTCTTCGGTTTCTCCATTTCCCGTACCATTCTTAACCTCCCCTGTCTACTTTGTACCTACCATTTATGCTTCTTATTCCCTGTACCTTTTCCTCCAGTCTCCCCCCTCCCCTTTCCTGCTGATAACCCTCCATGTGATCTCTATTTCTGTGAATCCGTTCCTGATCTAGTTGTTTGGTTAGTTCTTTTTTGTTTTTGTTTTGGTCTTTTCAGGTTCGGTTGTTGATACTTGTGAGTTTGTTGTCATTTTACTGTTCATATTTTTTATCTTCTTCTTTTTCTTAGATAAGTCTCTTTAACATTTCATGTAATGAGGGCTTGGTAATGATGAACTCCTTTAAGTTGATCTCATCTGGGAAGCACTTTATCTGCCTTTCCATTCTAAATGATAGCTTTCCTGGATAGGGTAATCTTAGATGTAGGTCCTTGCCTTTCATGACTTCAAATATTTCTTTCTAGCCCCTTCTTGCCTGCAAGGTTTCTTTTGAGAAATCAACTGATAGTCTCATGGGAACTCCTTTGTAGGTAACTGTCTCCTTTTCTCTTGATGCTTTTAAGATTCTCTCCTTATCTTTAATCTTGGGTAATATAATTTTATGATGTGCCTTGGTGTGTGCTTCCTTGGGTCTAACTTCTTTGAGACTCTCTGAGCTTCCTGGACTTCCTGGAAGTCTATTTCCTTTGCCAGATTGGGGAAGTTCTCCTTCATTGTGTTTCCAAATAAGTTTTCAATTTCTTGCTCTTCCTCTTCTCCTTCTGGCGCCCTATGATTCAGATGCTGGAACATTTAAAGTTGTCCAGGAGATTCCTGAGCCTCTCCTCATTTATTTGAATTCTTGTTTCTTCATTCTCTTCTGGTTGAATGTTTATTTCTTCCTTCTGCTTCCAAACCATTGATCTGAGTCCCAGTTTCCTTCCCTTCGCTGTTGGTTCCCTGTACATTTTCCTTTATTTCATTTTTCATAGCCTTCACTTTTTCTTCTATTTTGCAACCACATTCAACCATTTCTGTGAGCATCCTGATTACCAGTGTTTTGAACTGTGCATCTGATAGGTCGGCTCTCTCGTCACGTAGTTGTACTTTTTCTGGAGCTTTGATCTGTTCTTTCATTTGGGCCATTTTTTTGGCTCAGCACACCTGTTACATATAAGGGGCAGAGCCTTATGTGTTCACCAGGGCGGGGCGACCCACGTGGCTACGTTGTGATGCTATACGTGGGGGAGGGGTCCGAGAGGGAATGGTGCTGCTTGCTCCACTCTGCTGGCTTTCAGTCACTTCCCTCACTACCCACAAGCAAATTGGGCCCTTCTGGTTCTGATTCCCAGGTGGGTGGTTTTGTGTACGTTCTAGGACCCTGTGGGTCTCTCCAACGGACTCTCCTGTGAGTCTGGGAGTTTCTCCTGCCACCGCAACGCCCACAAGTGTTTTCAGTCAGAGGTTTGAGGCTTTATTTCCCTACACTGGAGCACTGGGTTGTGGGTCTGTCTCATTCCCCAGCTGTTCCTCCCAGTTTATCTGCACAGGAATATGGGACCTCCTGGTCTGGCAGCCGCCTCACTGGGTCTACCAGCTGCTGGCTTGCCATGAATCCTCTCCACCCTGGCTGCCCATCTCCACCCCTCCTACTGGTCTGGATGAATGTTTCTTCTTGAACTCCTTGGTTGTCAGACTTCCATACAGTTCAATTTTCTGGTAGTTCTGGTTGTTTTTGTTTTTAAATTTGTTGTCCTTTTTTGGTTGTTTGAGGAGGCAAAGTATAGCTACCTATGCCTCCATCTTGGCCGGAAGTTGCTCTGACTTCATTTTTAAATTCCCAACAGAAGGAGGGAAATAGTCTTATATGGTTTCATTATGACTTTTACCTCTGAAACTCAGAATATCATGACTTTATAAAAACCATTTTTCATTTATTGCCTTTCTTTTGAAAACCTCATTCTAGGGTCCTGTTGGTTTTCCTGGAGACCCTGGGCCTCCGGGGGAACCTGGCCCTTCGGTAAGTACCAGGGAAAAATAAAGGGATTGTTTGGGTGGGGATGTTGTCTGTGTCTCTATTGTTAATAACTGAAGACAATTTTAATCATTTAAGTGAAGCTCCAAAAATAGGAAGAAAAAGAAAACATGGACTGCAATCACTATAATGAAATCCATGTAGCTGGAGGCTATTAGGCCCATGTTGTGTGATTATTCTCTTCATTTGGGTTAGTTTTCTAGACTTTGTTGTATTGTGCAATACCTCAGTAGCAGCATCACTACTATTTCTAAAGTATAGGACCTTTGTTTTTATCTGACTCTTCTATAATGCAAATCCCATCTCAAACTGCACCATACTTGCTCATGGTGCGAGGATGCACTAGATGTGGACACAAATTACACTTTTTCCTTTCTTGTATTAAGAACATACTGTACTTTAAACTTGATGTTGCAGCAATTTCACAAATGTGTATGGAAAAAGTGAGAGCTACCACAGTCTTTCTTTTTTAAGATTTTTTTTTTTTTTTTTTTTTTTTTTTTTTTTTTTTTTTTTTTTTTTTTTTTTTTTTTTTTTTTTTTTTTTAGAGAGAGGGGAAGGGAGGGAGAAAGAGAGGGAGAGAAAGAGCAATGTATGGTTGCCCCTCACATGGCCCTCACTGGGGACCTGGCCTGCAACCCAGGCATGTGCCCTGACTGGGAATCAAACCAGGACCCTTTGGTTCCCAGCCCACATTCAATCCACTGAGCTATACCAGCCAGGGCTCACAGTCTTTAAAAGAAAACAGAAAGACTATACTACTTTAATTGTCCACCTGGTAATAATTTATCTCAAGGACTATGATAGTATATTATACCCTTTTCTCTGATAAGAATAAATTAATAGTGAGAAATATCGGGTTCATTTTCTGTTCCCATTACAGGGTCAAGATGGCCTTGGTGGTGACAAAGGTGAAGACGGGGACCCTGGTCAGCCGGTAGGCAGCACGTGCTACTTTGATTTCGTCTTTACTTACATCATCTCAGACATTTAAGAAAATGAGAGATAATCCACTTTTGGAAGCATCGCTACCTGTGCAGCCACTTTTCTGAGACAATCATCAGTTCTATTTGAATGCCAGTTGAAAGTCAAACTTAGGTGGAGTGTTTCGAACTTGATGTGATTTCAGAAATATAAGCAAAGGCTTCATAACTGAAAAAAAGGAGTCATATTGTACTGATGCTTTTATCAGACTGTATCGAATTCAGCTCTTTGTCTGTCTGTGTTAATAAAAAATTATTCCAACATCACAAACAAGACTGAAAGGAAGACAGCCAGGTTAGCAGCCTATCATGAACATGGATTACTTCAGTTATTAACCTAATTGAACTCAGCATAGTTTTTAAATTTGGTAACAACAAAGTCCTGGGCTCTTGGCCGTATGTGGCCACTCGGGGAGGGCACCAAGTTGAGCAGGAGCCAAAGACAGACAGCTCCCCTGACATAGTTTTTTGTCTAGTGTGATCCCCGTGGGTATTTGCCCTCAGAGATATAGGCTTATCCTGTGCAGAGAAGACTGTGGGTCATGTCCCAGCACGCTCATCCTTCTTGATATAAAAATGCTAGTGTGGCGCAGGAAGAAATTGTGAGATCATTGTTTTATGGTTTCACAAATGTACGTGCTAGGAATAGAATTATTAACTATAGAATTCTATAATCGGTATATCTATTGGATACTTGTCAGATATAAATTAGCACTTTTCAAAGAACATAGATTTTTTTTTTAATTCACCTTCTTCCAGCTAGGAGGAAGTGTTAATATGAATTTACCAGCTCTAAATAGATACCTACAGAAAGGTGAGGTCACTGAAACAGGGCTGAGAATTTCCAGGAGAGGCAGATGTGGGGAAATGAAGAAGGAGGTTTCAGCCCCAACTTTGAAAAATGCCGCGTGGGCCCTGAAACAACGCTCGGTGGCTTCATTGTGTTTCCTCCATGTTGCAGGGTCCTCCTGGCCCATCTGGTGAGGCCGGCCCACCGGGTCCTCCTGGAAAAAGGGTGAGTTTTTAAAATTCTTCATTTGAAACATCCACTCCCTATCCACTCTGTATGCAAATTCATATAATACAGGTAAGTGGTAGGCAGTCCTTTATAATGATGCTAAAAAATAAGTCCTCGAGAATAGGGCGATTTCTTAAATGTGTTGATATACTTATTAAAATATGTGGCACTTCAACTGACAGGTTTAACCTGCCCCGATGAAAAGTAGCTTCCACGTCCCTGCGCTTAGGTCTCCCCTCTGCACAGATGCTGTTGGAGACTCTGAGAGGACCCTGAACTTCAGCTCCTGATGCATTATAGACAGATGGAACCTCACAAGTCCAGATCTGCCTAAAATCACTGTAAAAACCCAAATGGAGGATCCGTGGAATGAGCTCAGCAGCAATCAGCATAGAATGTTCGATTTACACTGGCAAATGTGTCTGTTTTAGAAGCCATGGCAGGATTTCAACAAAAGACTGTAGTAAAATAGAAATACACAGACCTTGTCCAAACGACTGGCTACAGTAGACGCTAGGAGATTTACTTCACTGTCTTTTTCTCACTATTGTACTATATTCAGAATAACTCAATTTCTGTTGACCTACCTCTCGTAGCCCTTACACGCCCGTGTGGAGTGCTCCACCATACCTGCTCTAGTCAGTTTCCCGCCTGCCCGTGCACGTGATATGTGCCAAACACCACACCAGCTTTCTTAGGCTCAGTCCCCCTTCAGGAATCCAAAGGGACAGAGCAGCCACGCCACCATGCATCCCTATTGGTAGCTTTAATTTAGAGGTATTTTCACATTATATGAAAATATACATATACATAGAGAATCTTCATATACAGAGAGTGTAAATAGGTTTTCATTTGGACTCTCAGCAATATAAATTGGAGTCCATATTTAAAAACATTTCTCATTGACAGAAATGGGTATAGCTTACAGGAAATATCTTCTCTAAATACAATTTCCTCTTCACTGACCAAGTTCCTCTTTCACCTTCCCCCTCCACCTCCTCTGACTCTTCCTCCTTATCATTCTTACCATTTTATTTTATGTTTTGTTGGCAGCACCAAACCATGGTCTCAGTAGGAAAAAAGAATGTGTTCCAAAACAACCATTGGGTTGTTTTTCTTCAAAAGGAATGGCCAAGTAGGACATGATGTTTGAGAAATCTTGTCTCTGTTTGCCTGCGGCATGAATGCCCTAAAACCTTTGGGGTGGATAAGCATCTCTATTACTTCAGACCTTTCGGAAGGAAGCAGACTTGTCAAGCCCTAGGAAGTTAGGACTAGCGTGACAAGTCATGCTGCAGTTGAATCAGTTAATCGAGAAGGAAGGACGCGGGGCCTTAAATGTCCTGTCCACACGTGAGGTCAGTCTGCACGCTGGGTGAACACAGGGCACCTTCGACTGCAGGGACACAGTGCAGAGGGGATTGGATGAGCCAAACCCGAGGGGAGAAGCCTGTGTCCACCAGGCCTCGCGTTTAGCCGGGAGGCAGAGGCGTCTTTGATGCAGGATTCAGTGGAATATCATCGCCTTTGTGGAAAGAGCGAGAACGTGTCCCTGTGCTATAATTATACCATCTGCTCTACGCACTGAGCATTTGGAAACAGAACTGCCTCTCTGTCTGTTTTCCTTCAGTCCACTAGAACCTGTGACCTTAAATAAGCTTTGTACGCATTCTGTGCAATCAACATTTCTCCTGTCTTTAGGTGCCCCTCGTTGGAGACCCAGAAAGGTAGACCCACGGCAATTCTGCCGTAACACCTCCTTGCCAAAGTAGCAATGCCTAGAAACAGGTTCCCAGGTATCATCCCGCTTGTCCATGAGTGAGTCTTACAAATAAACCTGCCTAATAGAATATTGATCAGAATGTTGTCCGTGGTGGCGATACTGAGAAACAACATTCCAACGGTTATTGAACAAGCAGGGAAATTAAGTTGCCGTTGGTGGTACAGGAGGACCCTGTCGCGCACTGTGGTACTTGAGAATAAATGTGTACTTCCTTCTGGCGCTAGAAGACTGTGCAGTCGGTGTCCCTGAGTCGCGAAATGTTAATAGTCAAGTTATCATCACAGCTGTTTGAAAACCAAGTTAGTTCCGGGGATTTTATTGGAAAAAAAAAAACTTTAGAGCTGACTAAAATAATTTAAACATTGTAACCTTAAAACGTACCGATTATATTCGGTTTTAAAAAGTCCAGCTCATGTTGCCAAAGGAAAGTTCGCAATAAAAAATTAAAACAATAACTGCTACTATTAATTAGCAGAAGCAGATATGTACTCTATGTAGCCGTGGATACTGGGTAGCATGTACATGTGTATACATGTGTTCATGCATGAACGGAATGGCCAGAGGCACAGGTTAGGGCCACCCTGCTGATACTAAGATTCAGATCAGAAGTCAGGTTTTTAGGAAAGCCTTGCCTACTGCCAGACTAGATCGAAGTACCGATTTTGAACAACTTACTTCATCTGTGTATGCTTTACAGGGCACTGGATTTGTTCATTTTGATGTCTGTCTTCGAGACTAAACCTGTGGACTCCTTAGGGTTTCACTTATATTTTGTTGTTTTGTATTCCCCGTGCACAGCATAGTTCTGACACGCAAGGAAGACGTAAATATTTGTTTCATGAATGGAAGAACGGGTAAATTCTAGAAGAATGTTACAAAGTGTGACTAGTAGGGAGAGGATTAGGCTGTGTATTTTATTTCATATAGATTTCTCACGGTGAGGAAAATTCCACATAGCAGTGACTGCTATGGAGAATGAGCTGAGGCTCATGTTTTAGGAGGAATTTTTCCATCAGAACACGCTTTGCTTCAAGAAAGTAAAGCTGGCAGTTCACTAGATTAAGTCCTTGTCCCTCTGTTTGTACAGCTCCATGAGAAATAAATGACCGCAAATTTGCCCATCGGCATTATTAGGTTCTTTTTCCCCAAAAGGAAACTACCTATTCTCCTACAAAAAGAGTGTTATCTGTTTGTATTCTAGTTTTTCTTAAAGAGCGTGCACCACCCAGAAAAAATATAAGGAATATATACATGGAAATGGAATAAAATAAGATAAGAGGGAATAGCTATTTAGCCTGTATTTCTACTGCGACAGGCACCGGGCAGGCATCACAGAGGGAAGAAGCCGTTCCGGGGCAGAGAAAGCGGCATCTGAATCCCAGTCTCGTGCCTGCGCTGCAGTGTCTTGTGTTCAAATTCTCAAGGCGCTTCAAACTCCAGCTTTCTTTTCTGCCTTGCGGTCAAAGCAATATTTTTGGTACATTTTTAGACAGCTGATACCTTGCTTTTTTAAAAAATCCAATCTTTAGCAAGCCTCTGTGCTATAAAGTTCAGGCGTATACGTGCCGTCATTTGAAGTTCAGCCCTCGGACCTGACGTCACCAGTTTAAGGGGAAATCTTCATGGAGTAAGGACAAGCCCCTTATTGAATTGAATCCCATACATTCTACTCCCACAGGACCATCCATTGTGGTCGTTTTATCCACTTTGCGTGGGTTCATATTTTAGACATCACACCAAAATAATGTACACATCAGCATTTTAACACCAGGGAATATTTGAAGCTTATACTTCTATAGAGAATTCTTCTTGCCTGGATGGCATGAACTTTAAAAGATGCACTTGAGTCTTAATGCATACATTATTGTTTAGATATTGCTGCTGCCTCAAGATATTTCTTACAGAAGTTACACCCTTTTCAATCTCTGGGTTGAGACACAATGAATGTCTAATGGTATACGAAGTTACAGAGATCGATACTGAGAAAAGAATTGCTAATGATATACAGGGTGGGATAAAAGGAGGTTTACAGTTGCTCCTATGGAAAATAATACAATAATTAATAAGGAATAACAATAATAAAGCAAGAATAAGCTCTGTGTCTCACATACTCACCACCGTAGACCTCCTTTCGCCCCTCCCTGCATGTTCATTGACTCTCAGAGATGAATGAGTTCACGGGTCTCTCTGAATTTGATGAAGTGCTTGATCCTCATTTGAAACGTGGATTTAAAAGACCAGATGAAAGACCAGCCTGTAGGCACCGGCAGAATATTAATATCACATCTGAGAGAGAGAAAGTCACCCCACGGCACCACGTGATTCTCACCCCTTAACGCCGTCTCTGCTATTTCCCCCCGACCTCCAACCTCAGTCACAGTCCACAACTTTGAACCCCATTCATTGCAAACATTGAAGTAAACAAATGGAAAACGAGAGAATCTGGGGGAAAAGGAATGCAATTTTCTTGACATCATGAAGTGTCTTCTTTAAAACTTTCTGTTCTTGTGTCTGAATTGGTGCAGAAAATCAGCATCAAGTTGAATTTAATGCTTGCTCAGTAATAATAAAAATTCAATTAAGTGGTGGAACTGAAATAAATATAACAAAACTGTAAATTTTGCTGGTCTTAGGATAAGTTTATTATGAATATGTATGTGTAGCTCTTACTGCCGTGGGTTATCAAAGCCAGTGTCCTTATTGTGTTGAACTGAAAGGTTTATTGGAAATGCCATAAGAGAAAATACCAGGGACATGGTATAATTATCAGGAACAAAATTTACATGTAATGAGGATTATGATATCTTATTTCAAACTCAAAATTTTTCTTTGTTACTTGGAGTATTTTGTCATATAAATGACTCTTTTCCTACATCATTTTGCTACACGATTTGGAAATGTCAGGTGTGGTATCTCCCAGACGGCTATGTAAATGCAAGAAGGAAATTTGAATATTTGATGTTTACAGGGTCCTCCGGGAGCTGCAGGTGCAGAAGGACGACAAGGTGAAAAAGGCGCCAAGGTGAGACTGATTGCGCGGGTGTTATGTATGCAAAGCCCCTGCGTAGATGGCTCAACGTCGAGATGAGTACTTTCAGTCAAACGGTAAGATGTCTTTTCTCATTGGTAACGTGTGCATGCATTGTGTTTTCTAACAGGGAGAAGCAGGTGCCGAGGGTCCTGCTGGGAAAACTGGCCCCGTGGGTCCTCAGGGACCTGCCGGAAAGCCGGGTCCGGAGGGCCTGCGGGGCATCCCTGGGCCCGTGGTGAGCATCCGCGCTTATAAATGCCATTGTTTTTTTTTTTTTTAATATGTTTTATTTCTAAAATACATTACCAATGAAAATATTTATCAGCACTATTTCATAAATTAGATGTGCATGTTTTTATGGGAATTCAGGAAATGTTATGTAAAAATTAAAATCTTAAATATTTAAGCAGGCCATTATTTATTTCGTGAGTTCCTGGTAAAATTTTAATGCATAAAGGCAGAATAGAACGCAAAAATCTAAGAGCTCAAAGGTGAAATAGTTTCACGCCTGAGTCCATCCATACGCACGAGCATGTATGCGTGTGCCCACAAGTACGCATGCAGTGGGAAGACTCAACATTGCCCACAGTATTTGTGCAGTTCTCCATGGGGTGGACTCCATAAACAGTGTTTGCTTTTCTCCCTTGTGTAGTTCCCAAATTAAGATAAGGCAGAAATAGGTCTGCTTTTGTTCAATTGTAATAAGTGCACCGTGTTTATTTTCCATAGGGAGAGCAAGGTCTCCCCGGAGCAGCAGGCCAGGACGGGCCACCCGGCCCTTTGGTGAGTGACACCCTTCCTGTTGTTTAGAAAGGGAGAATTCCAGACACGAAATTATCTATAAGCTAGGATCACTGAACTCGTATCTTATAAATTGGTCTATATTTTGTACAGGATTCAAGGAAGTGTATTACTCGGACCCAAAATGAGGAAAGTAATTCTAGCTGATAGACGACTTGGAAAATATGTCCCTCGACCAGAAGATCTTTCCTTTGTTAAGTCCTTTGGATGAAAAAACTATTTCCACTCTAAATAAAATGCCACTAATGGCCCAGCCAGTGCTTTTCCAAATGTGCGTGGTTTCCCCAAACACTTGCCACGGCGCTGAGTTTCCTGGCACATCACTTAAAAGAATAACGTTGGCACAGTCGCACGGTGACTCCTTCCCCAATAAATTGTTCTCTTCGAGAGTCATGCGGGCTAAAAGGAAAATCATTAACCCCTACGGGTGAAGAAAGGTGTAATTATCACCACGCAGAAGCTGGGTTATTATCTACATGCCGTGTGCAAACGGCATGCTTGACAAATGCATGGAGCACGTAGGTGACCAGCTTAGTACTCCTAGATGAAGTTCATTACCGGGGCGTAGTGTTCACAGACGGAGTTTATTATAGGCACCCAGGCTGTCCTTACTACAAGATCTGGGCAGAAAGGAAGAATCCAAGTCGCGCCTTCAAATGATTGCTTGCTGCGCAGCAGGTTCTGTTGTATGGTAGAAATGTTGGAACTTCATTTTCCAGAAATAGTTACATGCAAAGGGATTAATCCAGACAGCAAACAAAACATACAGCAAGCGCTCTGCAAGTGAAGCATGCTGGTTTGAATAGGCACGTTCTTCCGTATAGCTACGTAAATTTTACAAGAACGCTGCCCATCATGAATATGTTTATTATCTCAGAGACATAGGCGTGCTCAGAAAGCTTTCAGAACTGGGTTATACAATCTTAACTACCAAGGAGGAATTTGGGGCATTCCTTTAGTAAGAATGCCACAAAAATTCCCTGTACCATCCCCAATAGTTCGGAAGTGTTACAGTTTTTATTTTTTAACTTTCTCTGAAAAGTTAAAGATCACTTATGTTAGTAACTGGATGAAAGTTAGCAAGTCTTGAGTGGCTTCAAGCAGAAGATGATTAAGTCGGCACACCACCCCACGGGCCCAGGAACGGGGGCCTGGCTAATGTGGGGTCAGGCCCACCTCTGCACTGTTTAGGGAATATTCTCCCTAAATATGGTGAATGCCAACTGCACCGAGTCCGAGCCTGAAAAAACGAAGACCTTCGCCTTAATGTCACCCTAAAATTTGCCAGAGATTTTTTTCTTGTTATTGCAGATTTTCCAATAAGTATTCTGACCTTTTTTCCAGATAAAATTAAAAAAAACAAAAACATCATGCTGGAGATTTCCTCTGGGTAATACTAAAAATAAAACCATCCACCATCCCACCTGCATCCGGCTCGCAGAAGTTTCCATTTCTGACTCTCAGGTGGATGTGAGTTTACAGAAGGAGGGAGGGGCTAAGGACTCCAAGCCTTTCAGGCCGAGGGAACCGAGAAGGATCAGAGCTGACGGTCCTTTCTCCAGCTGCTTGTTTTAAGTACGCCTTGTAGCTTTTCCCTGGCACCTAATGGTTTGACCGTGATGTCTAATCTCAATGAAATCATTACTTGGTCCGCATGAGGGCAAGTGCGGAAATCATCTCCAGGGCATCTGTCGGGACTCCCTGATGATCTTGCAAACTCAGCTAAGAGAGGTTTCATTTCATAGACAATTTTTGATTCGTGGTTACTGGTTACTGTCATTGACTCGAGGGCCAAGCTCCCTGGTTTCAAAAGCAAGTACCACCACTGACTTGCTAAATGACATGAGGGAAGTGTTGTTTTGTTGGTTAAGTTAAGGTTCCTCATCTGTAGAATGAGAACATTAAAGCACCTAACCTGGATGTTATGAAGTTTAAATTAAATATTGTATTTTTTTGAAGGCAGATGAGCATCTCTGTTTTAGGCCTAAGCTTTTATTTTCCTTCGTTTTCTATACTTTCATTTTATTTGTTCCCATGTAGCTGAAAAATTGCTCAGTATTTACCTTTGGACGAGCCTAAAGTATTATCATTCATTCCTTCTTTTCACATACTGATGAATAAAAAGATCTGATAGCATTATTTATCAAACCATAAATGCCTGAATAAATGGTAGGACAGGTTACTCAATTGCAGTTTCATTTTTTTTAAATGCTACCTTTAAACTATCTGTAAACAGGTGGAGATATGTAGCATTCCATAGTGATTAAGCATGTTTAAACCACAAACCTTTGCTTTTCACCAAATTAAATATTATCTCACAATATTGCATTTTTTTAAACTTTATTTTTGTTGTTGACACTATTGCAGATGTCCCTCTCCCCCCGCCTTTGCCCACCTCTACCCAGATGCGCCCCCCCCACACTCCCTTCGGCCACCGTCACACTGCTGTCAGTGGGCACAGGTGACACATGTATGTTCTTCGGCGAATCCCTTCACCTCTGTCATCCGTTCTATATGAAGTGTAGGGTCCGCGGTTACTTGGAACGTTAATGCACTAGAGTTCTGAGATGTATATCAAAGCAAATATTCTGTAACCCTAATGCTGCAGGGAGAAATATTGGATTGTGTATTCTAGACACTTAAGAATGTATCGTCCCTGTTTTCCCTTTCACTTTATTGCTTATGAATTATGTATTTCCCTAGAGTTTTTCAATTTACACTATCTAAAGGGGGAATAGAAAATATTTACACTTGGAATAACATTTTTCTATGCAGAGTTAATATTTTTGATATGTTCCGGTTTCAGAGGGTTATTTATAACTACTGTTAATATCATATCTTTACCAATTTCTATTTCCAACTGATGAAAATGATAAGAAACTGATTTTTGCTTCTTGGCAAGTTCCTTCTTAGATATAGTTTGTAATTTCATAAGAGATTATTAGCTTATTGGAAATAATAGTAATTTCCTGTAACTCCTTCATGAGGAATATTCATAGAAACAATTTAAAATTCACTGGACACACAAATAATGTCTAGTGTATTTCTTATTAAGCCTGAGCAATTAGAATTCCTAGTACTTCTTTTTTTGCCATTTTCACTTGTACTGTGAGCATGTGATGAGAAAGCTGATTGATAACCGTCTGTAGCTCATCAGAAATGAATAATAACTAATATTTGTGTTATGCCTTGCAGTTTATGCAATGCTTTTGTTGCACCATTTTTTCTTTCATTATCACAATTCTTTGCCATGGTCATTCTTATTAGAATGCTTTTATAAATAAAGCTCAGAGATAATAAGAAATAGATCCAAGATTATCCAGCTAATGAGTGGTGGACTTGAGACTCAAGGAAGCTGTCATTTGAATACTGATGTTGAGTAAGCAACATCCGTATCAGTTTTCCCACTCATGGCAACATTTCTATAAAGTGTATAGCATTTATGAAAGAGTTGGAATGTAAAATGAGAAGTGAAGAAAGAAAAAAATCTGGCCTCTTTAAATAGTTTCATATTTCCTCCCTGGCTGGTGTGGCTCAGTGGACTGAGTGCCGGCCTGCAAACCAAAGGGTGGCCAGTTCCATTCCAATTCGATTCCCCTCGGTCTGGGTTGCGAGCCAAGTCCCCAGTAGGGGGCACATGAGAGGCAACCATACATTGATGTTTCTTTCCCTCTCTCCTTCCCTTCTCCTCTCTCTAAAAGAAAATAAACAAAATACTTAAAGAAATATTAAAATATTTAAAAATAGGTTTGTATTTTCTATCTAATGAATGAATTTACTTTTAACAGATGTATGTCAGTTTTAACAATATTCTCAAATGCTTTCTGCTCCTGGTCCGAGTATCCAATCCTTTCATGCAGTTACGGTAGTAGAACTGCTCTTTCATGCTTTTTTATGCCACCTGGTTCTAACCTAGGAAGTCTTGGGCATCTACCCTAATGGTGATAAGACCTCCAGAAATGATCTATTTACATTACTCACGCATATTATTTGTTTTAAAATGTGTTATTGGGCAGCGTTATTTTCCGAACTAATGATTTACCAGGACCCTGTAATGAGATCAGAGAAAGTGCACGCAAAATACATTTCTTTAGTTTTAAAGTGATTAAAGTAGTGTGGCAAAATGTGATGGTTTTATTTGACCATAAATGAGCTCCTTTAGGCTGCTGTGAGTTACATATTCCTGTAACTGGAGTTGGGACATAAGTCACAGTGCGCTGTTTCTCAAACCCTTGAAACAGATCGCTGGTCTCGAACTCCAGACTTCCAGGCCCAGTTGTCCTGGGTGAGACCAAGAAGAGGCTTTTCTGATAAAGTCCCGGGCAGCCAACGCTAATGCCGCTGGTGGAGGGCCACACTTTGACGTCCGCCATGGCAGGGTGTCGATAAACTGAATCAGCAATTTTCAACCCTCTTCATTTAGGGCACACATAAACTCATTACTGAAATTCTGCAGCAAATCAAAAATTATATATTTTTGGCCGATCTGGCAAAAATAAAGTGTAATTTTGATTCATTTGCCCTGGACAGCTGTTCTTGTGTTGGCTTTTGTCATTTTTTAAAAATGTAACAATCTAAAGGAATAGAAGTTAGTGCCCCTGACTAATCAGTCAGGTATTTCATGTTTTTAAAAATTCTGGAGGCGCAGTGGTTGAAGTTTGCTGAACTAGATGAAAATCTGGTATGAAAACCCAGGCTTTCAAGTAGAATATATTTAAAAGTGAACTTGGTCATTTCTTTGTAGCCCTTTTTCGACAGAGATTTAATGAAGTGGCATGATTGTTTATTTTTACAGTAAAGAGAATCTAAGTTGAATTGACGTAAGTTTAGATCTGAGGATTCATAATGTTCTCCTCGCTGGAAGAATGGTATTAGGTGTGTTCACACTTAAACTGGTACAGACTACCTTTCTATGAAAATCATTTTAATCTCCTGTTACTAGGTGATGTAAGGAAATTATCCTCTGTTATGGCAATACTTGCAGAATTTCCAGTGCATTCATAAATGGAAACAAATATAAGCGTACCTAATAGTAGCCCTAAATACTAATGTTACGCAGCAGTAATTTATCCTAACGCGATTCTTCAGGAATTCAGTTTGAGAAGTCGACTTGAAAAGCCAGGATGGAACAGGGGGCCATCTACTGCATCTCCCAGAGTCCCCTTCAGATAGGAATCGCCATCCTTGGCTTATAGATGAAAAAACTAAAGCTCTTTATTTAACTAAATGACTAATAAGAGAGGCTGGCTTCTATTTCCGGTCTATCCTATCCTGACCCATAACTTTCCTGTTGCATCATGCCGCTTGGATCAAATCCATGGGGCTTAATACTTTAAATTCACGAAAGCGATGGACCAGGGACTTCCTGTGCTCTTCCACACGGAAGCCTCCAAGCATGTAGGAGGAGGGGGAACATGGCCCATGGGAGGTAGTCTTGGAGGAGGAGACCCGGCAGTGAAGACTCGTGATGACAACATGGCTTTGTGAAACTTAGTATAGTTGGCCGAGTGCCACGTGAAAAATCATTATTGTAATTATAATGAAAATAATTCAGCTCAGGCTAACTAATGCAAATTCACAGAGGAACCACGTGACTATTTTGCCTTCGTTTCTGGAGGCCTGGCTCGTTCCTGGTCGTAGGGACCCCCGTGTGGGGTGCTCTGTCGGACCCATTTCATTGCGTGCCCACAGACCATCATTTGGGGTCTGTCTGTGCACACAGCTGACAGTCGCGGCTGCCTGCATGGCTCCACTTGTCATAATTTCACACCCGGGTCTCATTTGTAATGGTGCTCCATTTGGAGTACACAGATTCTTACGTTAAAATGTGTGTAAGAGCGTCATCAATGTCAATATTTCCGTGGGTAGGCGTAAGGACTAAACTGTTAATTGCTTAAAGTCATGCCACAATTTTCATAAATATATAACTTAGCATGCATGGATCAATGCCACGTCCTTGAACTATAAAAAAGGTGAAATTATTAACATAGCGATATAATTATAATATGAAGAAAGTTACATTACCTTATTATTAATTTTGCAAACCATTTAGATTGAGAGATTCAATTCAGGAATTACAGCTAAAAATACTGTCTTGGGAGTTTACTTAGGAGAAGTGTTATCAAAGGTCAGTTGACTATTAAAAGTGCATTGATGTTTTTCTTTTTTTAATTTTACTGGAAATATCTCAACCTTCGAATTTCCATTTAGCACCAGAACATTTGATTGAACATGTATATTGTTTGGAAACCTCTTCTTCTCAAATTAGTGTAATTAAAAATTACCCTTCCCATATTTATGCCTTCGTATTTGTTTAAACAAAATGATCATTGTTATATTTTATTATGATGGTTAAATATTAAACCGTAGTTTTAAACGTACACAGTTGTTTAGAATCCTGAAAGACAATGGCTGATCATTATTATTTTTTTGACTTTAGCAAAATTGCCAGCAGCCAACGCGCCCTGTGCGTAGAAACATTCTTCTCTAATCTGTACCTCCTCTGTGTACCGTTTCTCGTTATCAGGGGCCCCCAGGACTACCTGGCCTCAAAGGCGACCCCGGCTCCAAGGGTGAGAAGGTGAGCTTCAAGGTCGTACTAGTACTATTTTCAAACTCTAACAGCAGAGGCAATAATTTGGCAGGGTGAAATAGAATGTCTTCATTGTCCTAACCCAGGAAGAAGTTGTCAATCCTTAGCTCTTCCGATGAGTTTAGAGAAGAGAAAATATTCCCAGTCAGAGGGAAAAATGTACCAGAAATCAGTGTTACATTTTCTCATTGTGCCCAGCGGGAACCAAAGGGAGAAGCATGTGGTTATACTGAAAATGAAGTATCAGGAAATAAATATAAGGGGTAACACAATGCCCATTTTTTATGTTTTATAACTTGGAAATAACAATTTTTGAATAGCCTATCTTTCAAATAGTAATTTGATCTCCCAAAAGGTATGCTGAGTGGCACCAAATAATTAAAGTTAATAAACCTTTGCTCTGGCTGGCATGGCCCTGTCAGAGGACATACCTAGGTCGTGGGTTCAATCCCTGGTTGGAGTGTGTACCTGAGGCAGCCAATAAATGTTTCTCTCTGACGTCGATGTATCTCAGCCTTTCTCCTGCCCTCCTTTCTGCTCTCTAGGCATGTCCTCAGGTGAAGATTAAGAAAATAAACCTTTGTCAGAATGGCATTAACATTTTTGGATTATTTTTAAGTTTCCAAATGTTTCTTAAAGACTGCAGGTTCTCTGAAGAATAGAAGTTATTTCACATAAAATAAGATGCTTATTAAAACAATGAATTTTCAGTTGTTTATTTCACCAATATCCCATGTGGTCATTGTTGGCCTTTTAGTGGAGGGAACTGCCACTCTGTAAATGAAACAGTGAAGATGCTATTTTTAGAAAGCACGCAGTTCCATAATACTCCCAACCCTGAACACGGGCCTGGCTAAATGCAGTGAAGGATCCTGTGTGGGCAAAGAGGGTCTGAATCCTACATCCTTTTCGGAAAGATTCAAGTTTTTATGTAAATGTTCTACTCTTCTGTTTCATAAATGTCAAGTGCAATTATTGTGTGACTCCGATTTACTCTATGCTTGTAATTTATCTGTTGTGAACCTTTCTTTCCTCCGCCTCCCCAAGGGGCACCCCGGTTTAATTGGCCTGATCGGGCCCCCTGGGGAGCAAGGTGAGAAGGGTGACAGAGGTCTCCCAGGAACCCAAGGATCTCCAGGCGCCAAGGGCGACGGGGTAAGAAGAGCTCGAAATTATTGTCCTGCCCTTCCCGGTTACACACACGCAGCTGCACACGCGCCCTTCAACTTGACCGAGGAAGTGATGTAGAGTGTCTTTATTCTAATCTCCTTGAGTCAGTGGTGTTTTCAAAAAGAAATTTATTTCACCTTAGACTCAATAAATTAAAAATGTGGCAAGTCAGACCGACAAAAATTACAGTTCCACAGTTAATTGCACGAACGTTTATTGATCCCCAAGACATACAAATCGTCCTCCCGGAGGCTGCAGGAATATAAATACATATGCAGACATTGAAGCAACATAGAAAAAGAATAGATCATCTTGCAAAGTTACTACTTAGATTTACAATGGAAAATCTAAGCTCTTCTTGTGTATTTTTGCATTCTCTAAATTTTGCAATGTCCTGCAAGACAGGAGAGTAGAATCGCTGAGGAAAATGCTCTAATTTGGATGAATCTCTCTACAGGGAATTCCAGGTCCTGCCGGCCCCATAGGTCCACCCGGCCCTCCGGGTTTACCAGTAAGTACAAGAAAAGGGAGTGTTATGATGTCTACCCACACAGACGCCGAAGAGACGCAAATGCTCCACCTTTGTATCTGTAATTTGCTTTTGCATTTTCTAGGGTCCTCAAGGCCCCAAGGGGAACAAAGGCTCCACAGTGAGTACCTTCCCCTTTGGCATTTCCGTTTGTTAGTGCGGCCTGCTCCAATGCCTTGTGCTCTGTTCATCTCGTTCCTTTTTCTCTTTCACAGGGACCTGCTGGCCAGAAGGGTGACGGTGGTCTTCCTGGGCCTCCTGGGCCGCCGGTAAGTGCCTGGTGACACAGGGACATTCTGGTAGTTAGGATTCTGACACTGCCATCGAGGTCTCTGAATTGATAAGAAGGATGAGCAGGCACGTTCTGTCCAAGTTTGATTTTCTAGGAAATGGCAACTACGTTAATTAAGTACTCAGGTCTATATTCTAAGAAGTCTTTTCATTGGTTTCACTGTTTGAATAGAAAGATACCTTAATTATACACCTATATACTTATGATAGTCACGTTCCTATTGTTTTTTTAAGAAAATCATATACTTCTATGTCAAATTTTCGTGAAAGCAACTGATTGTGTACCGGAAAGATACCGTTATATCTATCTGACACTCAGAATGAAGACAAAGCTGCAGATGGTTGGCTTTTTCCTACGCAGATAATGGCGATAATAAAAGCAGTAATAGTAACCGCCACTGGCGAGTGCTGACATCTCCCAGGCGTCACACAACTGCTAAGTGATAGACCGTGTGAAGATTCTTCAGTCTCCTGTCTTGAGCTGGTCCCCAAACAGCACAGGTGTTAGTGCGCCAGGGCCGCCGCCGCAAATCAGGTGGCTTCACCACGGGCCTTGCTGTGTAGTAGCTGGAGGCCGCAAGTCCTCGGTCAGAGTGTCCCCGGCGCGGGTCTTCCCGGGGGCTCTGGGGGAAAGGCCTATGGGAGACCCCATGTCCTTGGCTCATAGATGGCTGTCTGCTCCTTCTGTCTCCCCACGGTGTCTTCTGTCCATGTGCGTCTCTGTGTCCAAATTTCCCCTTTTTAGAAGGATGCCAGTCATACTGGAATGGCACCCACCCTAATACATTCGTATTTACTTAACTAATTGTATCTACAGCCACCCCACCTCCAAAATCAGGTCTCATGCTGAGGTGCGGGCGCTCTGGACTTCTGCACCTGAATGTTTGCGGGGCACCACCAAGCCCTAACAATAAGGATTAAGTATTTGGTGTAGTTCTGCTCTTACGTACGTGTCCATGCAAGTCGGGTGGCATTTTTTAAAGTTTGTTCACTTAGAAAGATTAAAGTTATAAATGTTTAACACAAGCTAATGTGTATTTGCAAAAGATCACGATATCGTGATATAAATTATTATCACGCACAACAGACAACTCATTAGACAGCACAAGAACCTTGAGCGGTGTTCTCATCTCCAGAGACTCAAATCTAACTGTGAAGATAAGGCATGTCAGTGAGGACTAATTAACAAACAAGAAAGGAAGGCCTTCCGCGTCCGTCCGCGCCGACCTGTGCTGCACTACTTCCACGGGAAAAGGTCTAAGAGTCACCTGAGTGGGGCGCCTGCCTCTACATGTCCCCTAGATGTTTTTATAGAATTCACAAAGTGTAGAGCATATATTATAGAGTAGCAATGACAAAAGACATTGAAAATAGGGAAAGCACTGAAAAGCTAACCCGGCCGTAGTTCCTGATGGCATCACCAGCCGTAACGAAGGTCTGCGGGGCATTTAACTTAACAAGCAATTACGGGAACATCATCTCTCTTACAGGGTCCCCCTGGTGAAGTCATCCAGCCTTTGCCCATCCTGTCACCCAAAAAAACAAGAAGACACACCGAGGGCATGCAAGCAGACGCAGGTGATAATATTCTCGATTACTCGGATGGAATGGAGGAAATATTCGGCTCCCTCAACTCCCTGAAACAGGACATAGAGCACATGAAGTTCCCGATGGGCACGCAGACCAACCCCGCCCGGACGTGCAGAGACCTGCAGCTGAGCCACCCCGACTTCCCAGATGGTGCGTTGATAAGGCATGACAAAGCCGATGCGCGGAGCCTCTTGGTGACTGAGGTGCATTGTCAGCTCGTTAATTCTAGTTAGATGCTTGCTATAGTCTCCAAATAAAACAAGTGCCAACGATTTATTAATTCCAATCTTGCAGACAGAAAAAGTCATTTATGCTGTGTAATGCACAGTCTGCTTTGGAAAAATCCGTGTCTGTTAAATAAGGTTTCATTAAATTATGACAAGATCATTTTGGGATGATTATAGATAACACAAATGCATTTTTGCCTTGTAATCATGGAATGGGTTATATGTGGGTACAAATATGTATGTGTTCCTATATAATTATTTATATTCTATTATCCTAACTTAATTTAAATTAATGTGTGTAAAACCAACATGATTAAGTAGCATAATTGAATCATATTTGATCCAATGAAGAGAATATTTAAGAATTAGGATAGCTTGGAGCAAAAAATTGATTTCATTGATCCACAAATAAGCCAAACAACTGTAAACAATTTACGTGTAATAATAATAAGGATAATTTGCCATACCCAGGATTTGACAAAACCATTTCATACCTATTCTGAGGAGGAAACAGTTGAAAGTGCACCCAGTTGACTCAAATCACACAATTACCCAACTAACCAGGGGCAGATCTCTCTCTGCTTTGAAATCTCCTACTTGATGTGGAAATACTTTGCCACTCCTTTGACTCTTGAGACAACCTCATTTTGACTGCCAATCACATGACTAACGTTGCAACTGAGACCTGAATAACTCGGTTCAGATGGAAAACTTGACCGTGACGCAGAAACAGGCACCACCGAAAGGAGGAATATCATAAAATCGGGTTCTCTGAGACCTGGCCTGTTCAAATGACCACACCTACAGATGAATTATCACAGAAATGGACGCTTGAGACCTATGTGACCCTATTAACCAAGGTCGCCCCAATAAATTTAATAAAATAAAATGATAACACAGGAAGTTATTAATGGCTCTATACAAGCTGATGTCCAAAGTCTTCAGATTTATGCTATGTTTCTTTGAAAAGATAATGTTTAGCTCAGTATTATTTCAATGATTTATAAGGGGAGTGACTCAGACATCCGATCCAGCTGACTAAGGTAATCATATATCATTGAAAATCAAATGTGAAAACCACACACAGGACTGGTTACAACCTGAGCAGTCCAGAAAACATTTCGTAAACTTTCGGAAGCAGAAAGCTCAGGGTGGGCTACAGTTCCCTGTGGCTTCCATACAATAACGGCTTCATTAATTCTTCAGTGTGGTAATAACGATTATTATGTGTACTTACTTATTATTTACTTAGTGGGGTCAGGCACTGTTTCTCACGCAGGGACACCCAGATAAACAAGGAGCAATGCTCTCGAGCTACCGTTATCTCGGCATGGAGATGGGAGAGCCTCACATAGTAACAGCATACTGTGAAAAAACTGGGTATTTATTATAGTATCCTAAGGGGTAATTCCATTTTCAATGAAAAAAAATGTTGATATTGGAGGAGGTGACTTTTGAGCTGAAACCATAAAGCCATAGCCAGTGGCACAAAAAAGGGTCTTCCTGGCAGAGGGCAGGGGACATTGGCAAGGCTTTGAAGAAGGCACGATCTTGGGGTCTTCGAGGAACTGAAGGTCCCGGGGCTGGACACCAGTGAGGGCAGTGGAAAGTGACTTGAAGGGACAGGGAAGGAATCTAGATGGACGAAAGAGGCGGGTTACAAACTTATTGGACAAACCCAGGGATCACGGTGGCCTGGTGTGGCGGGGGTGACGATGCACACAGGAAATGAACAAGTAGGAGGTCAGCTCAACACAGTGTCCATAGAACACTGAGTTGATTGAACAAAGGTATCTTAGTAACTAAGCTATCAATATGTAATTCAAAAGAATACGTAAAGACCATGTTAACGAAATACAATAAAATAAAAATAATGTTTAACTTATAATTCAAAATCATATAGTCCTAAAAAACATAAGTAATAGCAAAGATAAGAGGGGTTATTCTGGTTGGTAAAATCTTGGGTGATTCTTATTTACTTGTATGTTTCCCCTGAGAATTTCCATTTGTTCCAGGTGTGAATTTATTAATGGTATAAGCCAAAAAATGATAAATGTTTTTGTTAAATAAGACAGTTGAGGTCCCTGGCATGTAGCAGAAGCTCATTGACTCTGAGAGTAAGTTCCCTGTTTATGAACCGTAGTAGTCAAAGACAAGACAGCTCAGCTGAGGTGTTTCAAGGGTCCAGCACAGAGCTCAGCAGTAGGAGCTTTTAAAATGTTCAAGTTCATACTCAGCAGATAGACGACATTGAAATCAACATTGGACATGAAGTGGCGGCATGAAAAATGGTAGGAGGGAGGCAAAGTCATCCTCACGTGTCTGTCAACTTTGTCTCCCAATAATTCTCGGTAACCGAAGCCATATTGTCAGTTACTTAAAGAACGGCTTTGTTACTCCCACTATTTACCGTCTTTACTCACCTTGTGCCAAATCAATGGTGATGGTTATTCACATGGTAAAACTTGTTCAGTACCATTTAGATAACGACAGTAATAGCAAACGGCATTTAAATGCAGAGGTCAGCAAAAGTTGGTTTACAGTGGTAATACAAATGAATATTAATAAGTAATAATACAGGTATAAACCCCATGTTTCATGTACTCACAACAGTAATCCTACTTTTGCTCACCCTTGGGTATGAAATCGACCCGCTTCTTAGGTTCCCACTCAAAGGAGGAGTACGTTTGCTACAAGAAAGTTTTGCTCTAAAGCAACGCTAAAGTATAGTCTTTGAGACTGAGTAGATGCTATCACCGCCACTGTTACCAGTGAACAAACCGAGAAAAAATGTTGCCTATTACACTGAGATGCCTTAAGTAGTAAATAATACTTCAAGGGATTTCAGGTTGACTATATCTGATTCCAGTGTGCATGCCATTCATCACACATGATAAATAGAAGGTTCATGTTTGAGGCAACATGGGAGCTGAACCCTAAAAGTAACAGGCCATGCTGGGAATAAAGAAAGGTGTCCAGGCAGAGGTCCTGGGGGCACGTGCACAGTTTGGAGGCACACAAGACAAAGGGTCACTCCTCAGCTCCTCAAACATATACCCCAAGATGACCAAAAACAAAAGAAATTCCTATGGGAAAAGATCGATGGATATTCATTTTACCTTCTTTCTCTAATAAAATTTGATATATAATGCACTTGCTTTTATACCTACGTGGATCTGTCTCTGACATATCTGTTTCCTCCCTCTAGGTGAATATTGGATCGATCCTAACCAAGGTTGCTCTGGAGACTCCTTCAAGGTTTACTGTAATTTCACGTCCGGGGGTGAGACGTGCATTTATCCAGACAAAAAGTCCGAGGGAGTAAGTACCCGCCGGTTTTGAGGGTGACCGTGGGCAGTCCCTGCCGTGTTTCTGCAATGTTTAATGAAACAGGAAAATCACACCATCATGTTTTCGTTTATCTGCTTTTCTTACAGGGTACTTAGAGCATTTCATTTGCATAAACACGAATAAGGCACCCAAATGACGTATGGGGTTAACAGATACTTCTTTCTTTTTTACCCGCATGCATTCTTTTTGCACCTGCTTGCTCTCTGAAATTCCACTGTGTTCCATGACGGGGCACAGCTGACTCACATTTTAGTGCGTGGGTAGTAGTTTTCACCCCACTTGCCACGTGGTAGAGCTCACAGCTGTCTAGTATGCTGAAAATACACAACTTCATAAAGAATCATTTTTCCCATAAAAGGTGCATAGTCTCCACACGAGCATACTTTTTAAATGTGTCGTCTCTTTAAGCCCATTTCCTGATGCTCACCCAGCACTGTTAGTGCACCGGAGTTCTACCTTTTAGCTAAAGGCTAATTATTAGTACAAGCAAGAAGTGTTCCCTAGCATCATTGTAGTCTCCAAACATTACTCAGGTGGGAACATTTGCTTTATTTATGTTTGTTGGATAAATCACATTTTTCTTCGTAAATGGCATGGGTCTCCAGAGGCACAGCAACTCAAGTCAGAGCAAGCGGCTTTAGTGTGGGGCTGATCTCGTTAGGAGAGAGACGCCGACCTCGGCTATGGAATGCTGGTGGCACCTGCCCCGTGGCTGATGCCACCTGGCACGGTGAGGGTTTCCTTTTCCCCATGGTCCTGTGAGTTCCAGCAGCGTCCCCCGTGGCCCTTAGTGTGCCCGTACCAGGTGATTTTCCCCCTTCTTCTTTTTGAGCAACTAAAGAAAACGGGGAGAAAATGACCCTGTCTTCACTAAAGGGGAAGTCACAGGATCGATCTCAAATGTTGTCCTTTATGTCATTTTGTGTCACCCAGAGGAGACCACTTGGACGCTCTTTAGCACCTTAGTCTTACCGAGAATTACTGGTATGTACATAAACATTACTGCTCATAATTTTTAACTACTTCCTGATTTCCCTGCTCTTTTGCTACAGGTAAGGATTTCATCGTGGCCAAAGGAAAAACCAGGGAGCTGGTTTAGTGAATTTAAGAGAGGAAAGCTGGTATGTTATTACCTCAACATGAAATGGTTTATCTTGAACTTCATACGTGAAGCTCATATTATATATCTTCTGACACCAAGTCTGACCATCTAAATTATACAAAAGCAGGACCCTGTGTGTCCTTGAGTTCTACTCATCTCTTGCTCTTAGACCACTTTAGAGAAGTCTGCAATTTTCCTATCAAAAGTAAATGGAAATACACTAAATTTACCAAACTAATATGATCATAAAGTATATGTTTTCTTAAGTACCTGAGAGAGCCACCATAAAAATGGATTCTGTTAGAAATATCAGGTATAGAGAATATATCTATTTAAATAGTATCATTGATTCTGGCTATTTTCTTTGAATATTTAGAGGCAAGGTATGCATATATATGTTCTGTTTGGTTTACTTCTTTTTTTTTCAGATTGGCAAAAAATTTATTTTTTTATTTTTTTATTTTTTTTAATTTTTTAAATTTTTTTCAATTTTAATTATTTTATTTTATTTTTGTTCAATTACAGTAATTTTTTAAAAAATATCTATGTTGCTATGTCTCAACTGAGCCCACTACATATTTTGATTATACTTCCTAAAAGAACTTGTCAACGTGGTAAAACAGACAGCTTTTAATGCTTTGCAGTTGAGGCTGTTTTCCGGTTCTAAGTACAAAGTAAATGTTTACTGACTTACCTCCTGTTCACTTGCACTGCCTCAGGCTGGTGCTGCCGTGGGGAGCGGGTGCATCAGCTGAGAGGGGGCGCACGGGCAGGTCTGTGCTGAAGTTAAAGACCAGAAATGCCTTAGAGATGATGGCCCCCAAAAGAAAAGTGCAGGAACAGGTCTAAAATTTGGTTCCAGTAGAGATACTCAAGATATACTAGGAAATTTTTAAAGGAGTAGGGAAAATCAAACAGCAGAAAAATAGTTAACTTCTCCATTGCCCTGATATTCTCAGTCTCATCGTTTTACTCTTTTTCCTGTTTAAAAAGGAAGACAAACGCAATGCGTGGGGCCTTGGAAACAAAGGCGTCTTTTTGCAGTTTTTACTGACAAAGAAACCGAAGCACGAAATAAAGTGGGTTTTGTCAAAGATACGGAGTGCTTACAGTAGTAACCCACCAGGTGGGAACAGAATCCTGATTTCACAAAATCCTGTCCCTGGGTCTCCTGACCGGCATGCACACTTCCTCCCGTGAAGTACAAATGGGTCTGTTGAGTCGTCCTCATGCTTCTGTTCCCGGTCCACGGGGATTTTCTTCCTTAGAACAAAAAGGAGGAGAAGCATCTTGACGTGTCCTTCACTCTTCCGTCCCCAGCTCTCCTACTTGGACGTGGAAGGCAATTCCATTAACATGGTGCAGATGACGTTCCTGAAGCTGCTGACGGCCTCGGCCCGGCAGAATTTCACCTACCACTGCCATCAGTCAACAGCCTGGTACGACGTGTCGTCGGGAAGCTATGACAAAGCGCTCCGGTTCCTGGGGTCAAACGATGAGGAGATGTCCTATGACAACAGCCCTTACATCAAAGCGCTGTCGGACGGCTGCGCGGTGAGTACTGAATCCACCGGCCTTCACGCACCAAGGGGAGAGGCAGCCGTGGCCTGCAGTGTGGCCCCACGCCCGATTTCTCATGTGGAACAGACGTCTCGTATGCAAGGTTGTGAGGGCGTGACGCTTAGCACTCACATATCAAAATATAGTGTATCTGACCCCGTAAATATTCACACCCACACAGACACAGGAACTCCCAAACATGCAGACAGACACCTTTTTAAAGCCTTAACAGGAGATCACCTTGGATCCTTTTTATGGAATTATTTCTGATATTTGAATATGTTTACAGCTAGTTTTCCTTGAAAGGAAAAAAAAAAAAGATTTCAAAAACCTTATTTCATTTGCCTTCTAAATCCATGATTCTAGAATGACAGATGAAGGGGTCACCATAAATATTTCTTAGCCCTGTAATTTCATTATAAGGGGCTTTTTGACTAGCAGCACATTACACTGGTTTAGACAGCTACTACCATTCCTCTTTCATCCTCTGGAACTGTCCTTCTCACATACGTGGGAATTCCATGTAAGAAAGTAACCCACAGAGCATCCTGAAAAGCCCATTGTTTTAGCTGATGACTAAAGAGAAGCCACAGTCACGAGTGAACGGGTCTCTGCCTTGGACAAAGCGAATAGGTACATGTTGATCAAGGAAGACACACTGAAGCACATGAAAAGGAGCAAGTACGTGTTTGGGATTGCCCGGTAGCCATGTATTATTGATCATTATTCACAAAATTCATATATACCAGCAGAAATGCTTTGAGTTTTGACCTTTTGCATTATAGTTCCCGTGTTCAAATTTTTCTTAAGAAATTGGGCTATATTCCAATTACGAGTATAATCCTAAGGCTATATTACTTATGTAGGTGTATAACCAAACACCATCATCGGTTTTCCTACTAACCTGTATTTATCAATTCAGTAAAATTCTCTGCAACTGTGTGATATATAGAGTATTACGGTTGGGTAATGATAGCTAAATATTGAATGCAGTTGTGAGTGTTCACAATTTAGAGCCACACAGGACACGAGGGATAACAAGAACTGCTCATGATCGCATTCACAATGGCAAATTTGTTCTTCTACTCTCTTCTCTCTTATCTTCCTACCTCCATTCGGAGGCTTCAGAAAAAAATAATAACCCATGTGTCAAAAATATAAAATGATTGTATAACATTTTAAAATTTCTGCTTAACTTTACAGTCCAGAAAAGGATATGAAAAGACTGTGATTGAAATCAATACACCGAAAATCGATCAAGTACCTATTGTTGACGTCATGATTAATGACTTTGGTGATCAGAATCAGAAGTTTGGATTTGAAGTTGGTCCTGTTTGTTTCCTTGGCTAAGATTAGGACAAATAACACACAAAATCAACAGAAAATATGCCTTGGTGCCACCAACCCATTTTATGCCACATGCAGGTTTTGAGTAAGGATGGTACAGAGAACAACTTGTTACGTCTGTATGTACCGGTTAGGGAACACAGGTGCCCTTGGGGGGCGGAATCGCATGACGGAAGCTTTGAAAATCATTTAAAAATAAGGTAGTGTTGTGGCTGAGATGGAAACAAGCTTTATTCTTGATTCCCAGTGTTCATTGCTCCTTCCCCCATTTGGATTTCTTTGGTGCTGTAGAAAACAAGAGAGAAAAATATATATTCATAAAAAGATATGGTGCTCATTTCCATCCATGAAGGATGTGCTAAAACAGTGTGTTTAATAAATTGTAATTATTTTATGTACAGTTCTGCACTGTTATCTGTGTGTCCGTTTCCAAAACTTGCACGTGTCTCCGAGTTCCATCTGACTCTAATTTTATGGCAATGGCAGAGCTCTGATGGCAATAAATATATGTATTATGACAAAATAAAGTTGTAATTTCTGACGACTCTAACTCCCTTTCTTTGATTAATAATAAAATGCCTTTGTATATATTGATGTTGAAGAGTTCAATTATTCGATGCCGCCCACAAATTTCTCAGAGGGCAAACACCCGGAAGACGTTCGGACGCACGCTCCGACCAGCCCTTCTCTGCTGACAGGCACTTTGATGAATTTCAGCCACATCTGTGCATTTTGATGCTTTTATTCTGTGCTATACCTCAACCTATTTCTGCTCAGAGTCCAGGATTTCACAGGCTACTTGTATATACGGAAAATCAGCAAGTTTATATTTTTGGACAGGAAAACGTGGATGAGAAGCTGTTTCCACAAATGGATGCCTCCATCAAGCAATCAATCAGATGTACAATTTTGCTATGACCTTCTCTCACCTCGTGTGTTCCACGTGCTTCAATCATGCAGGGTAATATGAAAAGCTGGAAGCCAAGCAATTATTTATGATATGTTCGATGTTACACTTTTTAAAAAAATCAACTTTGTGAGTTTGATGCTCAGTTGCAATATTATAATAGTCTCCAAAAATTATGTTACCTGCACCTGCCCAACAAAGATTATTTCTTTTCTTTTGAGATAAAATTATACAGTATTTGACCTCCTAATTGCTCAATAACTTATGGTGGACTGTTCCTAATGGCATGTGTGTTTTTAAAGTCATACTTATGAAAAACGATCAAGCCCTTTCCTTCACTAAGGTATTTTCTTTCAGGTAGCTTGAAATAGCAATAAACTTTTAAAAATCACAAACTGAAATTTGTATCTATTTTAAGTAATATATGTAAGACTTGAAAATAAATGTTTTATTATTTCTTATATGAAGTGTTAAATTAATTGATGCCAGATTTCACTGGAACATTTTCAGCGGATAATTTATCACAAAAAAGCATACCTGTAATGTCGACGTGAAAACGCGATCATGTGTCATTCAGAAGTTCTTTTATTTTTGAAATTAAGTTTGTAAATGTCCTTTCAAGAAGGGAGATATGAATCATATAAATAAACTCAAGTCTTGTCTACCTGGATTGGTCATTCTCTTTCTTAAATAGGTTCCCAGTTTCTCTCTTTTGTGGAAAAGGCTTTCAATTCTGTTTGTTGACCATCCAGGTTAGAATTGCTTTACATTTTTGAAAAAGCGAATTACCCTTCAGAGATAACTTGTTTAAATTCTCCACGTGTCTAAAATAAAACACCCCATGGTAATATACTCTATTTACAAAATAAAAATAGGTTATACTTAAAGTTCCAAAAAGATATTTCTTATAATTAAACATTTTACACAATCTCAAACATATGTTCATAATTTCACCATTAGAAGTATTTCCAAAAATGTAAATAGTCTCTTAGTTATATATCAAGTAATATGTTAATCAGGAGGGGTTCTGTACATCAGATAATTTACTTTAATAAATGTACAGCAGTAACAGAATATTTTGCATATTCATCTACATTGGGAAAGCTGTGCTATGTGTCCAGTTAAACAAAGTAGTCTCATACTTGGCACTCAATAGACTTAAAGAATAAATAACTGAATCACCTGTCCTTGCCCTGTTCCTTTTATGGATGGATCTGGTCTTCTGCATAGAATCAGATGTTTTTTCTCCCTAATACATAATTTAATCTAGACACAAGGAAGCTCAGTGGAAAGGGAGAAGCATGTTCTATGTCTGAGTTATTCATGTGTAAACTTCAGTGTGAGTGACTGAGTGCACAGGCTCGGGGGTTTCTAGACCAGGTGTTCATAAAATGTGGTGTCTCTTTAAGAAAAATGGTACAAAATTACCAATACAAAAGCAACCAGTTACTATTAAAATGAGTAAAGCTATTACAGAAAATAAGTAATTAAAAAAATGGGCCAATACGAAAAATAACCAGAAAATCCTGGAAAATATCAGTGTTTTCATTAATTCTATGAAGTACTTCTGTAATAATTTATCCTACATGTTTAGTTTTTGGCTGCAATTTCTGAGAGCCTCTTTATATGAGAAGTTTATTAGGTAACTTTCTATAGAAAGAATAAGGTTTTCTAGCATAGTGGATTAAAAATATGTTTGATTATCCGTAGTTTAGACTTATTTGAGATCCACATCTTGTTATCGGTATTTTAAAGTGTGTAGGTCACTTTAAATTTAGGGAAAGCTCTGTTAAACTACTTTCACATATTCACGATAAATTCGTGAGACTGCTCCACCGTAGGGTTTACACTTCTCCTCCACTGATAGGTTTCAGGTTCTGGGCCGCACACAGCACACACGTACCACGGCACAATCTCGGTCCTTACACCTCGTCAGTCATCACAACACAGTGGGTGACAGGGTTAGCCTGGAAAGCCATTTCTATATCAAGATGACCAGCATTCATTATACATAAATATTAACTGCAAGCCGTATAAGTACATCCCACCAGGTAAATATATTCCACAAACCCCCATAAGTAAGTCACATTTCCTCCCTGCTGGCTCCTTCCGTACCACCCAGCACAAGAAATTTGGTCCAAGTCGGCCTGGAAAGACACTGTCCTGAAGGGATCACAGTGAAACAATCTTACTCTGATCAATTTTACCAATCAGACACGTGATCGTATTTCCAGGAGCTCTGGGAAGATTTCACATGGAGTCCATGAAAGAGAAGGATCCTGAAGCTTAAGGTTTATGACCCTCACAGTAAATAGTCCTTTGCACGCTGGGTAATTACAAAATAAATACGTTCATGGAGGGCTTAGCACATTGATAGACACTAAGAGCTAAGTAAATTGTTTCCAGAGCCCTAAACTTCCTCCTGCCTCACCAGACTGTAACAGGGTGCAGCCAAGAGGGATCCCCCAAAGAGGGATTTGCAATGGGGTCCAGAAGAGCTTGGAGATAATTGGCTCCACATCACAGGGCCACACCCGCCCTGAATGCTGGCAGCTGTGGCCAATTGTGGGAGGAACCGGAAATGAGGCTGCAGAGAAAGATTGGCGCTGGAATTTAAACCCAGGCATGGCAGCCATTTGGGGTCTCTTTCTGGGACCACACGGCTTGCGTATCTTGTTGGGACCACACGGTTTTGGCGAGGGGGGACCACGTGGCTTGGGTGAGAGTCAGGACCACGTGGCTTTGGAAGTGCTCCCTTTTTGCCACGTGAATGGTGCCAGGAGCCTGCGTGAGATACGGTACTCCAGACAGGGCAGAGGGAGAGGGAAGGACTGTGTGCGTTTATGCATATTCTAAAGAACTTTAATCTGTACAACCTCTAAATAAATAATAATTCCTTTCCTTTTATGTCTTTCCTCTGGCAGCAGGCAAAACAAACCTGGTAAGGGGGAGGAACTTCCAGGGGAGAAAAGGGGGGCCTTTCATATCCTTCAGCCCCCTCCCCCTCTGTTCTGTAACAAGACCACAGCTTCCTTTCTAAAACGGTGCAAAGGAACCTGAGCTACCTGCCTCCCAGAACAGGTACAAAGATTTAATTTTTAAAAATAAAATGCTATGCAAATGGCACAATCACAGGGGCCCAAATCGGCACACAGCCTCCCATGAAATACAAAGGACACCAAAAGGAGCCGCAGCATCAGCTATAAAAGAACCGGGATCCCCGAGTGCATCAGACACAGCTTCTCGGGCGCCCTCGCCGCGGGAGGTCTTCTGCCCTCCAGACAGATGAGTTCCCTAGGTTTTAGGATCCCTCAAACTGAAAACTTTGTGAGTCCTGTATCTCTATAGAGGTGATCCAACTAATGATTCCTCAGTGAGGCTGAAGCCCAAAGATCCAAAGACGGAAGGATTATTTACAATTTAAAATCTTTCAGAAATATATCCTGCAGGTTCAGTAATCAGTACAGAGCAAGCACAGCAGGATTCTCATTGATTTTCTATCCAGTAAATCCATCACTCAATATGTAGAAGGGGATGGGTTGGTCAGGGTCAGAAACAGCGGGAGAAAGAGTGACAGACCCCCACCGTTAACTCTTTCCTTCCAAAACTAGAAATAGAAATAATTTCAGCAGGCTTCATGTTGCCATAACTAGGACTTATTTTACAATAACCTCATACTGGCATTTCTGCCTCTAATACTGTTGACATAAATTCACACGAATACATGGACACCTATTTTTAAATTACCTGTGTATGTCTATAAAAAAAAGACATGGGTCTTTGTCCCATAATGGAAAGATCTACTTCGGTCAAAACCGAAAAGCAAACCCCATGTCCCAGACCTTGTTCCAGTGACAACCTAGGGCTCCAAGTGAGCTAATAAGTATATCAGCTTAATTCACCATCACTTCCGGGCTCTGGTGTAAGTATTGGGTTGGCCAAAAAGTCCATTTCGTTTTTTCCATAAAATAAAAGACACATTTTTCATTTTCTTGGGTAACTTTATTGATTAGGATATTCTGAGTACGTCACCTATCTCCCACGTGGTAGAACATTGATCGTTGTCAATTAATGTCTCCGTCTGATCGGTCTCAACTTCAACTGGTCTACCTGACCTTGGAGCATCGTCCAGAGAGAAATCTCCAGCACGAAATTTCGCCAACCACTTTTGACCTGTTCTATCAGTCACGGCACCTTCTCCATACACTGCACAAATCTCATTTTGCATTTCAGTTGCATTTTTATCTTTCTTGAAATAATAAAGCATAATATGCTGAAAATGTTGCATATTTTCTTCCATCTTGAATATTAAAATGGCTACACAAAAATTCACCATTTTCGATAATTTTTTAAATGCACACTGATACGATGGTTGTCACAATACAATCTAATGAAATGGTTTCTAATGAAGTTTAAGACTACTAAGCACTTCTAGAGCCGTCGTACAGAAAAAATCAAACGAAATTTTTGGCCAACCCAATAAAATGTTGGCCAGCGATGTAGGGGGCTCAGGGAGGGAAATGATGAAGGGGACAAAGAAACTGTCACCTGACATGACATGCAGGCCTGTGCTCAGCCCTATGTGACAGGCAGGATGAATTAAAGGTGACAAGGTCCCCTAAGAAAGACAGTGATTGGCAGGTCAGCCAGGTGGGAGGGCCCAATTCCTCAACAATACAGATTTTGGCATGTTCCCTGCTTCAGGAAAATGAAGTTACTGAGTAAAAATTCCCATGGCTACCATTTTATAAGGTAACACGTACTTTCTTAAAACACTGAGTTGTATTTTTATGTAACTAAACTTTCATAGCTATAGAGAAAGAAACACAAGCACATGTAAAGGAACATTCATGAATAGTTACTTCTGCACAGCCACAAAGATTGTCCACCGCTACCGAGAGAAATGAGTGAAAAAGGAGAAAAACGCGAACATCAAAAGCAAAAACCCTAAATAACCTATTTAACTCAAAGTAGGAAAGTGGTATGACCAGGTAAGTAAAATTTTTATTTCAGACTTTTGATGAAATAGTTAAAAGTCTTCCAAATTGTTGTCTCTATCTGGGGGAACGTCTCCCACCTCCACCCCCCATCCTGCTCTCAACCTCCCAGGGAAGAAAAGCAGGGAAGAGGGCAGAGTGGGGCAGACGTTTTAAGTAAATATTTTCTAAAGATAGAGCCTAGTGGTTTTGAATATATTAACAAAATAAAAGCAGATCACAATGTCGATAACGATAACAATAAGTGACTATCAATAATTTTGTGATTGGCAAAATACAAGGAGGGATTCTTGCGGTGATCGGGAGCCCAGGAAAGTATCTGTGAGTAAACGACCTTCAGTATGAGACCCAAAGAAGGTACAGAAATTTTCCATCTCGATAACACTAAAGAGAGAAAGTGTGTAAAGAAAAGATAATGATTCTACCATAAATTGAGCAAAAAAAAAAATCTTGAATTAAAAAAAAAAAAACCTGTGCATTATTCTTTTTCTTTTGGAGAATGGTTAACAAGGTTTTTCTTTTCATTCTTCATCCTTTTCTTCCCACACCTGTTTCTGTTCTCTGGTTCAGTCCCGAAATTTCTGTGAAACACACTGTGGATCCCGCAAGCGGCCGCCCACCCTGGCCTGACACCTCGGAGCAGTGACCCTCACCCAGGGCACCATGAGAATGTTTAAAACATGCAATACGTGACTATTGAGTCTGGGGCACTGACCTCTTTTCCTTAGATTGTCAACTAAAAAAAAAATGACAGCAGCCAGCACAACAATAGCTGTCCGGTGTGAATGAATAAAAATTTCCCGTATGTTTTTGTCAGATCGGAAAAAAAAGGTTTTTGGTGTGCTGCAGAATTTTAGTAATTAGTTTCTGTGTGTCACGGGATGAAGAGGTTGAACATCGCCACCTTAGGGACGAGGAAGAGCGTGGCAGCCGCACCTCCGAGACCCGCCTCCAGGGCGGGACAGAGGAATGCAGGTCGGCCCACCTGAAGGAGGTTCCCCAGGAGAACCGCAGAGAGGAAATGGTACCAGAAATGAAAACCAGCCGTCATCATGAGCACAGTTGAAAGCTCCTGCCGCTCATTCAGTCTCACAGCCCGACACTCGCAGAAGAAAATTCCATATTGTTCAATGGAGTTCAAAAAAAAAAAAAAGTGCAGGGCAATAAAATCCTAGTGCCTAAGATAACAATAGTATTGATGTCTGCAGAATCTCGTGACAGGTGCAGCAGCTGCCACCGCAGTGGTGGCTGCAGAGCTGTATTCCTGCGTGTGGCATCGTCAGCTCCTGAACGCAGACAGGCTCAGCCCCAGGACGCGGCCATTCGGGCTGCTAGCCCACGTTCAGCTGGTGCGGGAGCCCTGCTCCTCGGCTGAGCAGTGCTTCTTTAAGCCTGGGGGAGCTGTTGGCCAGACAAAGCGGGAAAAGAGACACGCGATGTGATTCCTCCCCAAGCTGGTCTTCAAGTGGCCTGATCTCCAAAGTCGTCTGAGAAATATGTATAGGGACCACCAGGAGAACTGTCTGCATGACATGCCCCACCCTCCCCTTCCCTGGCGGGAAGCGTTAAAGAGATCGCACCAGCAGCCGTCTGCACTGAGGACCAGAGACAAAGCTGGCCCTCACCCCTCTCTTGCTTGGCAGGCATACGGTTGGCTCCTCTAAGTCCTTTTAAAATCTTTTTAAATTAGCCACTGACCTTTACAAACTTGCATTTCTGGCTTCTCCTGAAAATGTGAGGATCTGGCACAATGTCACGAAGTACCCAGGGCATCCTTCCATGGGGGCCAGTGTTCTCTAATTCGCTGAGCCCTCGGCACGCCCCACTGCTCTCTGTATGTCTCATTTGCATCGTGGGCATTGACTGTTCCTGGCATTTGAGTCCTAAACCCGGGACTGACATCTGGAACGAGAAGAGGCGAGGAGGATGGGGACTGGGAAATAGTGGTCTGAGAACAAGTCGTTGTCCGAAACCGAAGAGTCCTAAAAGAGATATATTAATAAATTTGGAAGAAATTGGACGGATCACCCAGAGATCGAGGAAAGGGAGTCAGATCTCATGAAAGGTGAGAGACGAACTGAGGAGACAAAAGACTATATTAGGGGATGGTTTATACTCATTTGTCCATAATAATGAAGGCAGCCAAAACCCCAGCAAGATCCCATCAAAGTAAAAGTCTCTGCACGATACCATTGACCGTGCAGCTTAAACAACTGATATTTTTCTCTGTATTGGAGGCAGGAAGTCCAAGGTCAGGAAGCCACCAGGGCTGGTTCCTGGTGCTGACCCTCTTTCTGGCTTGCTGCTGCCTTCTTACAGTGGCCTTGCCTGGTGGTGGTGGAGGAGGGTATATATATATAGAGAGAGAGAGAGACAGACAGACAGACAGACAGACAAACAGAAAGCACTCCTGTGTCTCTTCTTATAAGGTGCACATTTCAGCACAAGGGCCCATTCATGACCTCGACAACAGAGAAAGCATCCCGAGGAAAGCTGGGTGGAGAGATGCACGGGGGAGGCTCAGAAGGGTCTTGAACTTGGAAGTGAATGTCCCTGTGAAGCTGGGAAGTGTGTGGATGTGTTCACCGATCCAGAAGCTGTCAGAATGCCATCCTTTGGGGATGCTCATGAGGTTTCACGACCTAGGAATGATGGACAGCTGACCTCATTCCAGCCCCGTTCTCCTCTCCAGAGAACGGGAGGGAGGGCTGAAAGTTCCCAGGTTCCAATCATGGGGTGGTCTCTCTGGCGACCAGCCTCCATCCAGGAGCCCCCCCAAGATTATTGCCTCATTAGAACCAAAGGCCTTCCCGTCACCCAGGAACTCCAAGGGATTTGGGAATTCTGTGTCTGACACCATTTCTCCTCTCTCAGGAAATGACAAAAGTCTCTAGAGCTGTGTGTCAGGAACTGGGCAAAGACCAACGTATGTTTATTATTATTATTTATTATTACTATTATTATTATTATTCCATACTTCATGAAAACAAAAGCGAGTCTTTTGCAATAACAAAATTTAGCAATGACTACATCATTGCTTTGATCAAGTAAATGAAAGAAGCTGCAGATAACCAAAACACAGAACTCAACTATTTCTGTTTCATAGAAATGGGACCTACTGGAGTCTGTCTTGCTTGAATTTCCTGGAAAATCATCACCAGCGCGCAGACCCACAGGGGTGGGTTAGTGGTTGCTGATTGTGATTGTGAACACTTTCACTTCTAGATCTTAGGCTCATTGTTTTATATTTTGCTGTATAGCACAAGTGATATGATTTCATATTTAGATAATTATATAAATCCACAGTTAAATTATTATAATAGGTTACTGCCTATAAAACAATCTACGAAAATATATTTTTTAAAGATTTTACTTATTTTATTTTTAGAGAGAAAGGAAGGGAGGGAGAAAGAGAGGGAGGGAAACATCAACCTGTGGTTGCCTCTCACATGGCCCCCACTGGGGACCTGGCCTGCAACCCAGGCATGTGCCCTGACTGGAAATCGAACCAGCGACCCTTCGGTTCGCAGCCCGCGCTCAATCCACTGAGCTACACCAGCCAGGGCAAATAATCTACAAAAATATTTTATACAGTGGCACAAATTAGAAAATAAAATAAAAACTATTCTGTTGAACAAGAAATAAGAGATAAAATGAATCTGACAATTTTGAGAAGTTGCTTCAGGATCTCTGAACTCTTAAACTCTCGACTCCCTTTACTCTGTTAATATAATTCAAGTTATTGTTTAAATTTATGCAGTGAATTTTTCTCCAAAATTATTAACAAAAATATAAAGGATATATAGAGTTGATCTCACATTTATTCAGAGGAAGATTCAAAGAAACGTGTCATGTTCCAGTTTTTAAAAACTATGTAGTACATAGTGCACAATACAGATTTGACAAAGTTGGCAGCAAGGGTGGTAGGTACACTTGTCTTTTATTATTCTATAACTTTCTGTATTGAGATGAATTATAATAAGTTAATAACATTTAAAAATAAATATGTTGCAAAAAATAAGGCTAGGAGAAGATAAATGTGCTGTTGCAATTTGTCCATTGCCAAGTTCTGGTTAGAGAAACTAACTAGGCAAGTTCACATGTTTCAAAAGGTAAAATTGTAATTAGCATGCATAGCTGTGCTTCACAACTCTTTAGCAGAGTCTGTTTGTTTTCACGGTTGCATTTGTAATGCAGCCGGTGCCTTGACAGATACTAACAAAAGTAAATCAGCAAAATAATTCTCCGTCTTCTTCCACCCGCAGCCTCCGGGCAATCACAGAAAGTCTGAACATCTGCTTGGATTGTGAATGCCATGTTCACTGATTCGGGGCACCCAAATAAGCAACAATTAGTCTGTTCACCATGTGTCAAAAGATCCGTCAAGTTAATTCAAATTAAGACAGGATAAATTGAATCCAGTTGGCATCGTGCATATTTGTATGCAAAGTTTAAACAAGCACCGACTGTGTTGTTTTCTTTTATTTACAAGCAAAACAAGAATATATGGCCCTGGCTGGGTGGCTCAGTTGGTTGGAGGGTTGTCCCATGCACCGAAAGGTTGAGGGTTCAATTCCTGAGCAGGGCATGTACCTAGGTTGCAGGTTCGATCCCTGGTCAGAGTACATACAAGAGGCAACAGATGGATGTTTCTCACTCACATGGATGTTTCTCTCTCCGTCCCTTCCTCTCTCTCTGAAGCCAATAAATGTATCTTTAAGTGAGAACCTAAAACAAGAAAAAAAACCAAGAATATATTGTTACATAATTTCAGAAATCACTATTTCTCATCATAATTTTTCTTGTGTCATTGGATGTATTTTCTTGGGTGGAACATTTTTCTAATATGTTTGAGCAGACTTCTGTATTGCATTAGATTTAAATAGTGTCCTTTTTTTTCTTGGATTCATTTATCTTATTTCCATTAATTAGCTCCTACGTTTACGAATGGGTTTCAAAGCTTGAGATGCATGAATTTCCATAAACTATGCTTCCAAAGGTGAGCCCTTTTAACACATAGACCTAACATGCATTTCTTAAATTTTAAACACTCCGCAAAATGTACACGTCATTAAGTGGTCAGATGATAGATTTCCATCTCTTGTATGGGAAGACAATCTGCAGTATCAAATACCTCTGGGCTCGAACAAAAAGAGAATCTAAATATTCAAAGAATTAAGACAATCTGGAATTTGACAGGCTCATAGCTTAAGACAGAATGGCTGCAGGAACATTAATTAATCTCTCTCCTGTTTCCTGACTGTCACAACTAGACAAGGTTCCGCGTCCGTCCCCACTGATGTTTGGTCAGGGTCACGGAGCAGGTGACCCGATGTCCCGGACACTATTGATCTTCGAAGAGGAGCCCAGTGGTGCTGCTTCATCTCTGTCTACACAGCCAGATGAAACAACTTTCATGAAAAAAAAGAGAAAACGATTTTACCAGTTCTTAGTCAATGTTTATTTTTAATGACTCACATTCTCCCACCTTTGACACTGCATCAGCAAGAGATGAACGAGGAGGCTGTTAGAATTCGTGGTTCTGATGGAAGTCGGAAATAGGAGAACTAAGAAAAAAGCGGAAGGATATTATCATATTTTTAGGAAACACAAAACAGTTAGCCTAAGATTCAGAAGCGAAGGCGTTCACCATGACAATTAGCGACCACTGAGCAGGATGCCTTTTGGTCTGCCCACTGGTGATTATTTCCCAGGAAATTAGAGCAAGATGGACTCTAACAGGTCCCATTTCTAAAAATAGAAATAATTTGTTCCTATACGGGCTAGGGAGTGAGACACTTCTTCCATTCTTCTGATAGGAACATCAAATAAACACTAGGGCAGCAAATAGCATCGCCTGACATGATGATCTACGTGAAGTCTGGTACACATTTCGGCTGCTAGAATTGGCATTGCAGAAGAAAAATAAAGTAATAACACTTTCCCCAAATGGATAAATTATGTGGACAGCGACTTGCTGCTAAAAGCTGGTAATGGAGGGATCCCGGAGACGGTTTCCAGTAGCTATGCCTGGGAGCTGGATTTTTTTGCTTTTATTTTATTTATTTATTTTTATTGTATCTTTTTCATGACCATTTATCCCACCTATACCTTCTTCCACCTTCACCAACCCCTCCCCCTCCCAGAATGTTTAGCTTTTAGAAAGGCCTGGTGCAGCAAGTAAGATAGGGCGAACATTTCCTTTGCACGGAGTTTTCTAGTGGGAACCATGTCTCGTGTGCATCTGAGTGTGTGGGTGCACACACGTTACCAGGTGTGCATGTGAAGGTTTGCACAGAGAAACAGTAAAACTCAGCCTGACTGAGCTGTATTGAATATACGTTTTCTAGTCATTGCCCGTTTCCATGACTCTTTTTTGGCTTCTTCTATTTTTTAGAAACTTGTGAGGAGTCCTGTGTGTTTGGAACTCTCCCAGGAAGATACCGTCCTGTCTCCCGGATGAGAAATATTTGATCCAATCAAACGCACTCTCGGCAAGTGGAGCGTTTGACTGGATGCGTGGCTCTAGTCTGTGTGTGCTCAGATTTACTCAGACACTGCAAAGACATCTCGCAGTAGAGAGAAGTTACGAACTGCCCTATCTTGAATTTGCTCGCTCTATTTCCAAGATCAAGAGTCCAGCATCCCCGGCATCAGTCCCCGTGCTGAACCAGCTCTCCAGCCCCAGGGGCTGCGGACAGGCCTGCGTTCCTTGATTGACCCAGTGTCCTGCCGAGAGCTGAATCTAGTCATCAATAATTCCTTCCACAATATCTGGAGGGTCCTTACTCTGACGTCTCTCTCTGCCTCGGAAATACAGTAGGTTTGGAGATACTCGGGCTATGGCCAAGACATGGGATGGAAGAGGACGCGTTCTCTCCTATTTTGTATGTTGCTTGCAAACACGGACTCCCGGTCTGACAGCGAGCACGAGAGGAGTCCTCAGAGGAGCAGTCGGGAGGCAGAAGAACATAGAACTGAGCTCTGTCTAAGTTTGCACCCTCTGAACTCAGAGGCAAACGCCGTTTCAAAACAGCTTGTTTCCACAAGCTTAGCCGCAACACTGAGACGAATCAAGTCTTGTCACATTGCAAGTCAGGTTGGCGTTTGTCTTTCATTGAGCTCTTCGGAAACCCCGGAGGGCAAGAATGTGCATAAGAGAAATTAAGAGAAACGTACTTTATCTTCATTGGCTGTTCTACAGTGAACTGTGTGGATATCTAACCTCTTTCAGGCCCATTCTCCCGCCCTCCCTGACTCATCTTTGTATCGGGGTCTCATGAGTATCCCTACTTCTGTATTTATTTAATTCTTAGGTTGAATCTAAAAAAAATTATATTTTTCTCGATTATAATAGTCCTTTCCATGTTTCACCCAACATCTCAAGCTCCTTATTCTATCACACTTGTTATGGCATCAAAGATATCAGTTACCCAACCATTCACTATTATTCTTCAATAAATCCTACAGTAATAGCTCATGGTAACCAAGTCAATTTTCAAAAGAAATTTTGAAAAATAAGTCTGCAAAGGTGAGCCTTTGTATCTTCCCAGGATATGACACCTGACCAGCAACACACTTTTAAAAATGACTGCCATTAGTCATGGTAGTAGTGTAACATTTCACGTTCTTCCGCTTTTGAGTTGGTCACTTCAGTCATGGCCAATGTCACTCCCAAAGAAAGCAGGGCATCAGTACTTTCACCGCGGGCAGTTTTCTTTTTCTCCAAAGGCATGTTGGCATTTGGACGTTTGTTAAGTTGGTGATCTCCACAGCAAACTCTTCTTACTGCTGTCCCCAGGTCCTGGCAGCGAAGTGGCAGCCAAATGTTTTGCTATTAGTTTCCTACCCTGTCAATTGGCAGGTAGCCTCTGGCTATTGCTCTTTACTGTAATCTACACAGTATCTCTCAAAAACAAAACAAAAAATCAGTAATGTACACCAAAGTCATACTTTTTAATCTTTGGTGCTTTTTTTAAAAAGTTTTCTCATACTTCTACAGTTCTTTTTTTCTTTTTTTTTTTTTAAGGATTTTATTTATTTATTTTCAGAGAGAGGAGAAGGGAGAGAGAAAGAGCAATGTATGTTTGCCTCTCACATGGCCCTCACTGGGGACCTGGCCTGCAACCCAGGCATGTGCCCTGACTGGGAATTGAACCAGGACCCCCTGGTTCCCAGCCCGCACTCAATCCACTGAGCTACACCAGCCAGGGTTACTCTTTGGTGCTTTTTAATCAAACTGTTGAATTACTATGGTTGTAAGTAGTAATGCTGATGATTATATGGTAAATTAAAGTTCCATGTTGATTTAATGGAAATTTTAAAATATTAGCTCATACTGAAAATAACTGTGTGAACTGTTCCTGATCTGGCTGCTCTGCTTTTCGAGTAGATTTGAGAGCTCTAATTTGATTCCGAAGTAGTTACACACCAAATGTGCAATACAAGTATTTTCTTTACTGATCATATGCGCCAGGACATAAAATTAAATGAAATCAATATCAAGAGGTAAAATTATGTTTTGTAGAGATGAGCACCATTTAGGGATGGTGGGTGCCACCGGTCCTTAAGCATGACATCTTAACTGGAGTGATACTAACGCCCTCCCTTTGGCAAACAACGAGTCAGGCAGTTCTACCTTCGCTGGGCTGCAGAGAAATCACCTGAGCGTTTTCTCATTTCAGTGTGAACCATCAGGACAGTCTTTTGCTTTGCAGATCATATAGATGCTGCGTTGGCTGCAGGTGGTCTGTCTTCATTGAAAGGTGCCCTCAGCTGCCATTGGCAGTGATGGCTGTTAGCAAGACAGAGAGGTCCCTGAACCTGCTGTCACAAGGGCTTAGGGACAGTGGAGCAGAGGCCAAGGAGACAAAGTATATAAATAGTGAAGTCATCATGGCCATGAAACATTGCAAATAAAGGGTAACATTCAATGTAAAGGAACGCTCCAATGGAAAATAAATGCACCATTTCACAGAGAACACATGAGGCAGCCAGCCACAGAAGATTCATCATAGAAAGGTCTATAACTTTTAAAATTTGCTATTCCTTTACCTCTGCTACTGGTTATTGACAAAGAGCTTGAGTTATGAGACATCAAGAGAACTGAGTAGGATCTTGACCTAAATAATTGGGCTTACGTGAGTTACTACTGAGTTTGATGTTTATAAGATATTCTATCACAGACTGGCTTTATTACCAGATCATTTTTTAAAAACTGAGATAAAATTTGGCAAGCCTAATGTACCTGGTCACCACAGTGCCCATTATAGCCCTTGCAGTCTACCTCATTTATCCTGGCTTTGACCTTTAGTCTCAAATACTATGAGTTTATGAGTCTCTCTCTTCATGATATAACACAAAACTGACCCCGTACTTTATCCTCTATGAAACATATTACTGTGCTCTGTGTAATGAAGTTATTTTCACCTTATGATTATGCTGATGATATTCCTCATTCTAGTAACTTGCAAATTCCAGCGCAGAGGCATCCAGGATGAGGTGGGAGTGTGGTGAGCGACTCTCCTGACAGTTTAAAACATCAGCAGAAATATTTCAGACAAAGGAAAAGCATTCATTTCTCACCAGGCCATCCTCTCGAAAACATATTTCCCTTGTAAAAACTGCTCTGTTCACTTCATTACATTTTCATCATCCAGTGTTCCTGAGAATACCCGCTACTGGTCATAACTCATTGCACAATTTGAGTTTGATATCTGGGAAAAGCGATTTATTGGCCGTTTATTTTTTCGTATGCTATGATTGCATTTTGAAATAAATAATTTCCAGTTGAAACAGGAAAAGTAAATTCATTCGAGACAACGAATAACATGATGGAAGAGACCCGACTCCCACTTTTCATCGATCCCACAAGGCCTGCGCGTGTTACCTGCCTTCAAGTCCAAAGCGGCCAGTTCCTGGGTCGGAGCCCTTTCTCGCCAGACTCTCATCTTCGGTGAGTGAGTCCCGCCTGTTCCTCCCCCGGAGGATGTCGCAGAAATATTGTGTCTGCTTGTCGAAGCCAAGAAATGATGCAGAGCCGCTCACATGGGCTCTTCTAATTGTTCTTGAACTAGCAACTGAGGAATTCTCACAGATGGGTTTATCATAACACGTCGTTAGCGTTTTTGTTGAACAACTGCCTTTTCATCTGAAGGAAACCCTGGAGGAGAATACACCATTCAGGAATAGGACTTGAATATTAATTAAATGATGTTTCAAGCAGGAAGTTTTCTTTATGAAGACACCAAGTGTCCATAGTGAAATTCGTTCATAAAATGCAATTTAAATTTCTTTAAGTTATACACAGAAGTCATATTTACTAGATTTGCAATAAATCATTTCTTTTGTATATAATGATTTTATTTTAGAATCTGGCACTTTGATATCTGTTGTTCCATAGGTATTAATTGAGGCTACTTTGCATGTTCGCTGTAGCCAATATTTCTAATCAATATCATTGGGTGAATATCAATTAATTGCAGATATTTCAATAAAGGATTAACAAATCTCAGTAGGATAAGTTATTGAATTGGAACACAGTCCCTTGAGTAAGGTTTTGGTTTGCTTGTTTGTTTGCTTTATGATGAAGAGTGGTGATTTTATAGCGGTGAATATCCTTTGTTAAATATGTTGTAGAAATTTAGACTAAAGTCACAAAGTCCTGAAAAAGATCGTAATAAATATGGGACTATATTTATACTTTCTTTAACAACTATGACACATTAATTATTTGGATGGGTACATATTTTCAGAAAAGAACATTACAAATTTTAATTGTCCCTGAGACCATGATCCATGGGCTACTTTTGCTTGACATGCACTGAATTCTGTCTTTAAGTTTACTCTAGGGTGTGTGTGTGTGTGTGATTGTGTGATAGTGGAGAGAACGGTTTTGAGGTTGCGTGGATTCTTTATGCTATCTTTGTTTTCCTGAGGTCTACTAAAGTGAGCTTTCCTCTACCCTCCCCATTGAGATGTTAATAAATGAATGCTATTTTATTTAATGTGAAAAATGAACTCAATAACCCACCTCATATGTTTCTTCTCTCATTTTTTATTCTCTCTCACTGGAATATATGATTAATTCATTAACACATTTTCAAGTAACCTTTATGGTTAACCCTATTAATTTAAAATTCTATCAATTAACATATCATTCATATTAACAGTATGCTTTGTATCTGTTTGCTTTATGGGAGGCATATTGCGTTATTTTTATTTGGCAATATAACCTTTTAATGCATAACTTTTAAAGTGATACATTTTCTCATACCATTACACCTGGTTTGTGACATTTATCTTTCTTATGCTTTAAGAACACGGAAAGGTGTTTAAAGTAAAATAAGAAATGACTTATTCTGAAAACTATCTGTCTTCAGTTGGGTCTGAACTCTACAATGACCCATATTCATCACCGTGGAAAGGTAAGTGATAGGAAACAGCTGTCCTTCTGATGAATTCCAAGACATGAAGCCAACACTCCCCCATTCAATAAATAAAAAATGAGGACAATAGAACCACAATCGCCAGCTATAATGTTACAATGATTAGATGTTGTCAACTTTTAAAACATTCAGTATCCGAAGGAGTTCATTCCAATGAGCATGCTTGATGTAAGAAAGCTTCTCACACATGCGGGATTTTGTAGAGAGATATCAGAGACTCAAAACTCCCTTCCGTTGCTGGGCAGAAATGGGGAATGAAATAACAACCAGTGGGCCCTGCAGTTTGAAAAACTACCTCAAAAACAGATGACAAGAAGCTGCCCTGAGGCAGAATAAGAATGTAAAGATGACTTTTCACTTCCTGTGATGTAACCTCGGAAGAAAGGTTCTGTTAGAAGTTGATTCTTAAAATTGCTAGCCTCTTCTTAGTTGTTCCATTTAAAACATGTTTTTCATTTAAAAAACTTGCATATAGAAGAAAGAGGATGATTTATATTCTTTCATATTATTAGTTAAAGAGTGAATTCTCAGGAACCTTGGGGAATTGCCAAATGAGGTTAGAATTTTAATGTTTTATTCCATTAATTCATTTTCAGAAATATGTACTTCTGCTAGAGAAAACCCTGAGCTTTAAAAATAAATTTTGAGGGGGGTACACATGGTATTTTGGACATTTACTATTTTAACTCTTAATTTAAATGAAATTTTATGTTCGATTTCATAGAAGAAAATGCAATATATTTCACTTCATTAGTACATATCAAAAGACATGCAGAAAGACCACAGTCATCTTCTTTCTCAATATTACTTCAATAAGAGAGATTTTTCTTTAAAATATTTTTCTAGAACAAGTATAAATCACCATTTCCAGGGGGTAATTTGGTCAATGCTATTTGTTCATTTTAAACTTCATTAGATGATCAAGTTTGCATGCATGTGGTGCAGTAGTCATATTGATTAAAATCCTGCAAGAAGAAAAGGTACTCTAAGGAAACATGAGTTGCGGTTGACTTCTTTAAGTGTTGAGGAATCCAGAATCTCAATCTGTAAATCCAACTACCTGGACAGAGAGTCACGCCCTTCAGTGACCTCAGTAGGGATACAACCCCTCACCACTACTTTGGAACTCTGAGTAGCATGCAGACTCCTGATCAGCCCAGACCAATCAGCCTTCCATTTGCTTCCTGGTGTTCCCTCCCTCACTTGATGAGACACCTGCAAAGCTGTCTGCACAGCCCTAGCACCCACTGGATCCTCATTAGGCCTTTTCCACACCCGAGAGCTGCATTACAGCTGTGATCTTCTCATTAGGTTCCGTACTTCACCTCACTCTGTCTTTTAGGAGAGACAGGAATTACATTTAAAGGGCAAGTCCAGGTCACTGTACATTCCCACCTCAATTTTGCAGTTGGTATTTGTAGGGTAAACAAAGTCAGTCTGGCTCCTTCACCTAGATGTCTGGGGAACAGAGATAGGCTGTATTCTCATAGCCTAGAGTCCAGATCTGATAAACTTTATCCCTGTAACACAGAGTGGGTTCACATGCACAGAATCATGCTGTTACACTCTATTTTGGCTTCCTGCCAGCTTTGTTTGCATTTAGTATGTAAGGGGGTTAGGACTTCCTGCTGGGGGACACATGGCTTGGAGCATGTGCAGATTGCCCACCCTTGAATAAAAGCATACCAAGCATCTCCACAGTTCCATGCATTTTCTTCTGCAGGCCTGAACCCAGAGTGGACCTGCCAAGCCTTGATAGACTGCAACACAGTATTATATAAATAAGCAGATGAGAACATCCAGATTCTTCCTTTCATCAATGTAAGACCTCTTAAAGTCTCTTTAGTTAGAAAGCAGGAGGTTCCGGCCAAGATGGAGGCGTAGGTAGAAACCCTTCATTTCTTTGCACAACCAAAAGGAGGATAACAACCAATCTAAAATCAATAATCAACCAGGTGCCAGAAAATCAAACTGCATGGAACTCCGACAACCAAGAAATTAAAGAAAAGGTCAACCAGAACAACCAGACCAGTGAAAACCTGTGTCAAGGGTGGGGCCGCAGTGAGGCAGGGCTGGCTGAAGGAGAAACTGAGACTCAGAGCTGATTGTAGACTACAGCAGTTGCTGCGGTGGGAGAAACTCCCAGTCTCACACGAGAGTTCCTTGGAAAGTACACTAGAGACGAGCAGGTGGGCTGCACTGTTCCCTCTCTGGCCCCTCCCCCACAGGCAGTGCCACAGCACAGCAAGGAGGGTCACGCCACCCTGGGGAATACCTGAGGCTCTGCCCCTTACAACTTAACAGGTGCACCGAGACAAAGAAATAGGTTCCAAAGGAAAGAACAGAGCAAAGCCTCAGAAAGAGAGCTAAGCGATGAGGAGACAGCCAACCTATCTGATGGAGAATTTAAAGCCCTGGTAATCAAAATGCTCACAGAACTGATTGAGCTTGGTCAAAAGATGAAAAAACAAATAAAAGATACCCAAAATGAAATAAAGCAAAATATTCAGGGAACCAACAGTGAGAGGAAGGAAACCAGGACTCAAAGCAATGATTTGGAACAAAAAGAAGAAATAAATATCCAACTAGAACAGAATGAAGAAACAAGAATTCAAAAAAGTTAATAGAGACTTAGGAATCTCTGGGACAACCTGAAATGTTCCAACATCCAAATTATAGGGGTGCCAGAAGGAGAAGAACAACAGCAAGAAATTGAAAACTTATTTGAACAAACAGTGAAGGAAAACTTCCCCAATCTGGTGAAGAAAATAGACTTCCAGGAAGCCCAGAGAGTCCCAAAGAAGTTGGACCCAAAGAGGAACACACCAAGACACATCATCATTAAGTTACCCAAGATTAAAGGTAAAGAGAGAATCCTAAAAGCAGCAAGAGGAAAGGAGACAGTTACCTACAAAGGAGTGCCCGTAAGGCTATCAGCTGATTTCTCAAAAGAAACCTTGCAGGCAAGAAGGGGCTGGAATTACTTCTATTTGAAGTCCTATACTTCAAAATAGAAGAATTTCATACTTCTATTTGAAGTCATGAAAGGCAAGGACCTACATCCAAGATTACCCTGTCCAGCAAAGCTTTCATTTGGAATGGAAGGGCAGATAAACTGCTTCCCACATAAGGTCAAGTTCAAGGAGTTTATTATTGCCAAGCCTTTACTATATGAAATGCTAAAGGGACTTATCTAAGAAAAAGAAAATAAAAAATATGATAGGAAAATGACAACAAACACAACTATCAACAAATGAACTAAAAAAAAAAGAAAAGAAAAACAAAGAAAACAAAAACTAAGCAAACAACCAGAATAAGAACAGAATCAGAGAAATGGACTTCACATGGAGGGATTTCAGTGGGGAGGGGGAAGGGAGGGATACAGGGGAAAAGGTACAGGGAAGAAGAAGCATAATTAGTAGGCTTAAAATAGATGGGGAGAGATAAAAAACAGTCTAGGAAACAGAGAACTAAAAAAAAAAAAACTTATATGTACAACCCATGGGCATGAACTAAGGGGGAATGCTGGAGGGTTGGGGGCTGCAGAGTGGAGGGTGGATAATGGGGGAAAATTGGAAAACTGTAATAGCATAATGAATAAAATACACTTAAAAAAGCATGAGCTTCATTTGTACATATGATATAAAATTGGGGTATATATTTATCAATCAGACATTGCTGCTAGATCTACTCAGAAGCCTTGCTTGCTTCTATAAGACGCTCCTCCTGCTTCTGTGTGTTTTGCTTTGAGACTCGCAACTTTATCCATCCTTCAGAGGAAGGCTCTTGCAATACAGAGCAGCAGGCATTTGGGAGCTCGGGGGTTCACGCCTCTCTCAATGGGCCTCCATGAATGACTCACTGTGAGTGAGTTTGACGGTCCCACTTGCTCACTTTGGGCAGGTCAATAATGTGTAATTTATGCTCCAGAGTTCACCATGGGATCAGGTTGCAGCTGAGATTTTGCTCGAAATCTCACAGTTCTCTGGCCATTTTTCCTTTCCCCACATGTTTTACCAATTTCTTTTGGGAGCTTGCTTTAATAAATCACTTGCATACATATCCTATTTCAGGATCTGCTTCATGAAAATCTGACCTAAGGAAAGAAGATTTTCAATAGCTATTCAAAATATATAATCATATAGGAAAATGTTTTTTATAGAGATAATCCATGTGAGAGAGAGAGAGAGAGTTCTTACATAGAAAATACATAGGAGGGAATATCTGGTAATTCTGGTGTAAGAAACACGGTGAACTGAAATAATTCAGAAACTTCTGCCCTAGTGTGGATTAAGTATACAGGATTGAGTATAACTAAAATAAATTAAATGTATAGTTGTACATAAAAGAGCGAAAGAAAATTCCCAAGTGTCAGCAATGCACAGGCCTTAAGCCCAATGAATGATGGCAGCAAATATTGAGTCCCTTCTAACAATTCCTATTAATTTCATGTGAAAACACACACTTCTAGAACTTCACTACGGCAGAAAGCTGAGTCTGAATTTGTACTACCAGTGCAGCCCAAGCATCATCCAGGAGGTTATAAAATGTAAAAAGAAATAACATTACCAGAAATAGCTCAGATGTAGAAGCAATCTTGATATCCATCAATGGATGAATGGATAAAGAAGATAGAATACCCTATGATTTCACTTATCTGTGGAGTATAAAAAAACGAATAAACAAAACGAAATAGAAAGACACAAAATATAGAGAACAAGCTGATGATTGCCAAAGGGGATGGAGGTGGGGGATGAAAGGAAAAAGTAGCAATAGATGTATTTAGGAAACCAGAATAAAAGGGAAATAGATGATCTGCTGAAGGGTAGGTACCGCTGTGGTTTGGGTCTCCCTGGGAAGCCAGCGCTGGAACAGATGATCACACGGGTAGTTTACTGGGACAACTCGGGAAGGAAGCAGGATAAAGCAGAGGGAAAACTTGATCTCTGGTGCAATCTCATAGGACATTTCAGCTGGTCATCTGAAGCTGGGATCACTCTTCCAAGTTGTCCTGATGTGGGTGACCCAGGGTAGCTTCTTTGCCTCATGGCCATTAGTCATTTGGTACCCAAAGTCCCAAGGGAAATCCCTTTGGGCTAGGTGGCTTTCTTCAGAGGAGACAATGCAGATAAGAGCTGGACAGCTGCGAACTGTCGGCCAGCAGCACTCCCAGCACCTAAGGAAATGTGCTTTTCATCCCTAAATGGAGATCTAACAGGGTATTATATCATTCAGCATGGATTGCTATCAAAAGCTCAAAAAATATTTTCAAGCGACGTGATGCAAATCTGAAAGTGAACAAGTCAACATTTGTGGCTATAATCACTTTCATTAGTATTATCCTGAAGGCAGCAGTCCATAGAGCAAGAAATATGCATTATAAGAATTAGAAATAAAGAATAAAAATGGACAGTACTCTTAAGTGACAACATCCACTACGTTATCTCCAGTTTCTGGTCATGCATTTAATCTTTGACCTTCTCTACTCTTCACCTTTCCTCAAACACAACCAATTTCCCCAAGAGCTTCTACTGTCTCTGGTCCATGGATGTTTTTTGGACCTTGTTGTATCAGATTCCCTGGAATGGTAAACACCACTGGCTACTCCCTTCCAGAAAGGGTCTGCCCTCCTGCCTTGGGTGCCCCAACTCTCCTTGGTCAGTCCCACCCAGGCTGATTTTCCTTCACGGGCACCTCCTCACTGCCGTCCGCATGATGCCACTCCTGGTCCATCCCTGTAAATTGCCCAGCCTGCCTGGACCACCACAGCCCCTCTGACCTGTCTGCTAACGACCCTCAAATCTCCCGAGCAGGCTCCGTCCTCACTCGAGGCCTGCACCTGCTTACCAGTCACCTCCTCTGTGTCCGGAAGTCACCTCCTACTCGGACTGTACACAGCTAAACTCATCATTTTTCTTCCTCACACCTACTTATCTACATTGCAAATTCATTATCGGAATCTAAATCTGGACCAAACTGAGAGAAACAATCCACTTGACCACGCACGCCAGAAGGTATTCATACTTTTTTTTTAATGCTGAGGAAATTAAATTTAACATAAGAGCTTTCTTTGTGTAAAAGTGAAATCTAACCCCAATCTTATATAGAAGGAAGACAAATTAAAAGTGACCCTCTACTGTCTCATACATTCATACAAGACAACTTACTCTTTGTATAAAGTTTTTAAAGTAAGTTTTGATGATTGGTGTTTCTGAGTAAGTTTTGTATCAGATATAAATAAAGGAGAATTTTAGATCTTTCTTTTTCACATATGTAATAAAGATAGATATATGTTATTTAGAAATCACCTATAATTGGGAAGTCTTTCAATCAAAGATTATAGAAATTATATTCCAAGTATCTCAAAAATATAAGCTTCCTTTATCCCCATAATTAATTACATTTTCTTGACTATATATTAAAAACATTAATTAAGGTATATATTGATAGCTATTATTTTTATAAAATGCATTTATATTTTTATATTTCTACCAATATCTCACATAGAAAGTTCTGAGTGGCAATTTTAGAACTGTATCAACAGTGACTTATTCCTGTCAGATATTTTCATCTTACATAAAAGAATCTTGCATGGAAACGCTCTCTGGCTAAGCCCTGGCCATGTAGCTCAGTTGGTTAGAGCATCCCAAATACCCCAGTACCTCAAGGTTGTGGGTTCAATCCCCAGTCAGTGCACATACAAGAACCAAGTAATCTCTCTCTCCCCCACCTTCTTCTATCTCTCTCAAATCAATGGGAAAAGTAATACATAGCAATTCAGCTGGAAGTCATGTTACTCAAGAGAAATTCATAACATAGTAAGTTTATTGCAAAAGTGTCAAAAACATTTCAAAGCTGCAAAAAAATTCAACAATGCCAGATTATGAACAGCACATCAAAGTATCTTCACACCCAGAGAAATAGGTATTTATTTACTCAGATTACAATTCTCATTATTGGGCCTGGCTGGTGTAGCTAAGTGGATTGAGCACAGGCTGGGAACCAAGCGGTCCCGGTTCGATTCCTAGTCGGGGCACATGCCTGGGTTGCAGGCCAGGTCCCCAGTGAGGGCCATGTGAGAGGCAACCACACATTGCTGTTTCTCTCCCTCTCTTTCTCCTTCCCCTGTCTCTAAAAATAAATAAATAAAAACTTTTTAAAAAATCAGTATCTTTTAAAAAAATCTCATTATTGGGTCTTGTTTTGGTTTGCAAGAGTTTATCACAAACCCATCAAGGTTTGCTGATTTCGACAGAAGTTATTTCTGGAACAATACTTGACAGCGTCCCCTGGCCTGTACAAGAATCAGTCACAAGGAGGAACCATACCAGCACGGGTTATTTAACGTCATTAGCGCATCCGAATATTACACTTCCTACTTTTTGCTCCAAGCACTCCGTTCTTGTTTCTGCTTCTATCCCTGCCTCTTTCTCTGCCTCCACGTGACTTCCCTCTCATTTCCAGAACTGGGATGCTTCCTTTATTTGTTGCCTGTGTCCCTATTTATTTTTCAGAATGAGTAATTCTTCAGATGAAAGCCCAAACAGAAATGATGCAGGAGCAACCGCAAGTTCAGACTCCTGCCCTCGCTCAGTGACAAATTCTCTCTCTTGTGTGAAGAACAAAGAATTCCGGGACATTAGCAATGACTCACATTCCGCTCCCGTCATTATTCTGCCTGCGAATCGGTAAGAAAAATGAATGTTGGTAAATAACACATCTAAGCCCTCTCCCCATCAAAAAGGAGGAAAAGCTCGGGCCATGGCAATGATATTTATTTACTTTTGGGCAAATAAATGAAATACATAGACTATGTAGACTATTTATTTATTTATTTATTTTGTGAAAGTAATCTTAATTGTTTGTTTGTTTGTTTGTTTCTGCACTCACTAGAGTCCTTTCTTGGCTGTTTTAACTTGGATCAAATTGACTAAGTGACTAAGACAAGAATTGCTTTAAGTTGTTTTTCTTACCGCTGCTCCCTAAGTTATTGTTCTGTAGACTGACCACGAAGGGGAAGATGATGCCAAAATGGTCTTATAATTCTCTTCGCAAAAGGACAATGTGATCGTTAGGAGAGGTCTACTAAAAACGATCTGCTCTGTTCCTTTCTGCTACAGGCTTGAGAAGCTGAATCTACGATTTACAGAATTGTTTATAAATTTCAAGACTGAAAGAAGCTATTAAAAATCACACATTTTAGTTGAAGTTCAGAATGAGTTTGTGAAATCCCTGAACATAATTTCTTCGTTTGATAGAAACTGCATGCCTGGCACAGAGATGACAGAAACCTGCGGTCACAGTGACACAATGAAGCCAAATCTCAACTTCTGCATGTAAATGAGTACAGTTACTTACGGATATACAAGCATTGCCAAAATTACTGGTATTGTACGTGTATGATGGTTTTAGGACCTACAGAATAGAAATTCAAAAATCAACTTGGCAGACAACAACAAAAATGACATGATTCCTGGCCAAAGAAATTTATCGCGCATATTCTTTAACCTGCCAAAATTATCATGAAAACTTGTATTCTGATTTTTTTCTTTATATGACTATTTCTGATTTCAAATTCACTTTTCTTTCAAGACTCCACCCTGGTGTTCCATCTGATGACCAGATCCTTTACTGATCATTTCGCCTTGTATTTTTTTTGAGATTGCACCTGATTTTTTTAATTTAAAAATTATTCTCAATCACACTTCACATTCAATATTATTCTGTATTAGTGTCAGGTGTACAGCACAGTGGTTAGGCAATCGTGAACTTGACGAAGTGTCCCTGCTGATATTTCCAGCACCCACCTGGCCCCGTACGTAGTTATAATGATATTATTGACTGCATTCCCTATGCTGCACTCTACATCCCTGTGACTGTTTTGTAGCTACTGATTTGTACATCTTAATCCCGTCCCCTTGTTCACTCATTCCCTAAACCCCCCCGGCAACCATTAGTCTGTTCTCTGCATCTATGAGTCTCCTACTCTTTTGTGTGTTCATTTATATTTTTCTTCAGATTCCACATATAAGTGAAATTATATGATATTTGTCTTTCTCTGACTGACTTATCTCACTGAGCATAACCCCCACTAGGTCTATCCATGCTGTCGCAAATGTAACATTTTGTTCTTTTTTAAGGCCAAGTGATATTCCGTTGTAGATATGTACCAGGGCTTTTTTATCCTCTCACCTACTGATGGACACTTGGGTGGTTTCCAAATATTAGCTATTGTAAATAACGTTGTAATGAATATAGGGATGCTCCTGTTCTTTCAGATTAGTTTTTTGAGTTTCCCCAGATATATTCCCAGATATATGCCCAGACATGGAATTGCAGTCACCTCACTTTTTTTTTATGCAATTCCTTTTTCTACTATCTCTATCATTTTTTTTGGAATTGCCAATTTACAACACAAATTGGGAATATGCGATGTTTCTTTATTTCTGTGGTTGATAATACTCATATTTACGCGCTCATTCTGGACACTCAATGGGAAATTCTATTCTGCCAAGCGTCCTTTCCATTTTCACCCACCGCCCACCTCTGGCTCCCCAGCGGGATGACCTTCCCCTCTCACTGCCGGCCGCAGGTCGCTCAGCGCTTCCTTGTGCCTGCCTCTCACGCCTCTGAGAAGTCTCACTCAGCTCACGATTTTCCCTCCTGTTATTTCACACTATACAGTCACATTGAACACCCTGCTGCCGTTCTAAGACTTTCTCAATTCCAATTGTCAAGTAAAATAACTGAGGCGTTGTGTTTGCTTGTTAACTGAGTGATTTTAGAGAATATTTCAGACCTCCATAGTCTCCATAGCCTGGTCTCCCACGAGGACACAGGTTTCGTCATGTATAAGACAGATGAAAAATCACCTGCTTTTTCCCACCCCCGGGAATTCATGGTTTTCTAAGTTGCCTCTGGGTTCCGGTTAATAAAGGTAATGAATAATGGTGTTTCCTGCCTCTTGGCATTATTGCCTTTATAGAAAAAAATGTAACTGTGAACTTCACACTTGCCCGCTGACTCATAACAGACAGGTAGGTATACAAGAAATACCTCTTCAATTGCAATGTCAAAGCCAAGTATGTTTGTTTTTCCAGCATGTTTTCCAAACATAAATCCCGTATTTTATCACTTTATTTAAATTTTCGATTGAACTATGAAAAAGTTAAATAGAATTGTCAATGGTATTTTTAAATAACTTTTAAGGTAGAAATTAGATTAGGTGATAAGAAATACCGATTACATAAATCAACCATGTAAAAACTGTTAAAAGTATTAAAGAACACCTTGTTTCCTCTGAATATTATTATTCAACTTCAAAGACGTACTAACTTTAGTTATATCTATCCAAAGAGGCGAGTTGTCGAAGTTGAAAAGAAAATTAATATAGAATCTGTTATTTTACCTTTCAGCTTCCTCTTAAGATCACCGTGCAGAGAGGAGTGACGGCGTCACGAACGGGTGGAAGCGAACAACTTGGTTATCTCCTGTAGGACAACGGAGGGACAGGCGCTGCACACTGGCAGGCAATGAGCAGCCATGGTTTAGACGATTATGACCAAAAACACGTGAGGTGGCTGTCCTGATGGTGGTGATGAAGACAATAACAAGGAGAAAAATCTTTCTGGATGCATCCTTTTTAAATATTCTCTCACTAATAGTACTGATATTTGATGGGGGCTCATTTTGAAAATATGATCTGTCTTCTGTGTGAAGCCTTTGACCTATCCTCTAAAGAAGCTTGACATATCATTTTGTTAGGTATTGAAAATGACTAATTCAGACAAGATAGGGCATGTTTATTTCTACATCTTCAGGTAGCATTCCTATAGCAAAGAATTGCTGTTAAAAAAAAAAAAAAACAACAAAAAAACTTCCAAAGTATTAACTGACAAGATTTCCGCTGACATATCAGATTATTTTAAACTCAAGTCAGTCCTTGACAGCTATTCAGGTCCTGGTTTACTGATAACACTGGAAATTTTAAAAGGAATAGGTTTTTCTCTAAAACAGCTTTATATGTCAGATGCACTTCAGTGTATAAGGTGGCACAATCTTTACCTATTTGAATTGAATGCCAAAAGCTAGGGTAACTTTTTCCTACAAGCACGTGCAGTCGGGTAATTAATTTGTACAATACAGTCAAATCATCGCTCTGTTAAATGTCACATTTCAGTGATCCGTCCATGACTTGTGAGAACTTTTTTTTCCTGCTTCCCTCCCATTTCTAATTGGAACACATTTTGGTCAGCTGTCATGAAGCCAGGCCTTTTTCCTTGACTATACCGATCACTTCTTGTCACAAATTTCATTAATGTTTTGAAAATTTAATTATAAGGCAAAGGCAATCCCTGAATTCCCCTTATAGAGATGATGAGTTTCTCATGGAAAGTCTACAATTATTTTCATTAAAAACCACCTTTTTTAAAGTTAAAATATCTTTAGCCTCATATCACCATTTTCTTTCAACACATTAACTCACTGGAGTGAACGTGCAATCATACGCCTGTGCCTACATGAAAAATGACGTATTTGATGTGCCTTTAATCATTGACGGTGGATACCCTTGATTAATCAATATTGCCAAATACTTGGCATAGCGTACACCTATCATTAACAAGCTGAAGAAAATGGAAACTTAATTCCATTTTATAGGTACATCAACTTTGGCCAAACATCTTCTGCCAATTGACTGTAACCTAAGTTATAACTCTTGCTAATTATCATGAGAAAGTAAGGACATTCAAATTTCGCTGATAGAAATTTGGATCTCTGCTGTCTTGGCTTGCGATCTGTCCCTGGATAAACCATCAGCCAGCTAGCTAACGGAAACACCAGACAAGTCAACTACTGTTCAGTGCATCAGTTTCCAAGTTCTGATACTTTGGACCCCATAAACTATTTCATAAATGCTTTCCATAACCAAAGCCTATGGAAACATAAAAGCTGGATATGAATATGAAGAAATTTGGACTCTTATATTAATCATAATAGCTGTGTTAGGAAGCACTGTTATTCTATATATACACATGCTCTTTTAACACCCACGATTATCCTGCCAATATTCCTTTGTATTTTTAATATGAGGAAAGACAAAGGAAAGAATAATTTGCTTGACATCACATACCTATTAAATAATTTTGGCTAGGAGGTGGAGCCACAGCCCCTAATCATTAATTGTATTTTCTCTGAGCCCATTAGAGTAAAATGAAATGTATCAAATGTATGTAAAGCACACATAAAAAAGGACAAGTCCAAGTGCACAGCATGGAACGAGTTTCACAGTCCAGGCAGGAAAGTAGGAGTCAGGAAAGACTAACAATGTAATTTTAGCTATGAGCTAGGATTTGAGAAAGTGAGGCTTAGAGAATTTAGGTTATTTGTCCTTTGTAAGAGTAGTAAGAGAATTTATTTGACATCTGTGAGAATTTTGTTTTACCAAATAGTGGCATTTTCTTCCAGAAAAATAGCTTGAGTAAAAATTGTACTTGGAGTATTAGCTTGAACTTATTTTCATCCAAGAGGCAGTGAGGACACATAGAATGTTTTTAAACATGGACATTTTATCATAAAATGTGTTGCTTAATTTGGCATAACTACCTTTGAGGTCTGGGAACTAGTTAGAAAGTCATTAAAATATTTTTGGAAAGCATTTCTCAAAGCGTGTTTCACAGAACAGTAGTTCTCAGAGGTTATATGAACTATTACTAAAATAAAAGTTGCTGTGTTGAAATAAGATTGGAATTTTGGATTAAATGAGTCAAAGGGGCTCTTTATTGGGAGACGTGTGTTAATGAGCATTTAAATCTCTACAATGAGGTAAAACGTGGCATTTCTAAAATCTATTTGATCACAGCAAGCCCTCTTTTTTGAAGAGACTCTCAAAGGGCCTTTGTGCTCTGAATACTCCCGAAAACGCTGTTTGATTGTAAGTGATAGAGAACAGTAGCGATGGGGAGAGAAAAGAATTTAGGAATTGTTTGGTGAAAAAAGGTGTCAGAGGATTACTGATTGGCTGAGAGAGGACACGATCAAACTCAATATTAAACATAGATCCACAATTCTGAATTTAAGTGACAAAATGGAAACGGACAGATGAGGATGTGGGACGACGAGATGGGGCACGGAGGAAAGGAGGTGAGTTTAGATTTAGGTGAGGAGTGTAGGGGGCAATGGCATTTTATGAATAGCCTCCTCATTTTCTCCTCGCTGTGCATCAGCCCATCCTTATTCCTCAGGTCTCCATCCGCATGGGGGGCCCCGGAGCAGAGCCGTATTCTCCTCTCCTTTCTGACCCCCTCACTCTATGGGGCCACATACATTGAACGTATTTACTATGGCAATGACTTGGTCAGCAGAGAATACAAAAGCTAGAAAATGCTCAAAAATGTCTTAATACGCAGGCTCTGTAAAATCTCTCCATGTGATATCCAAGGTCTCATTTTTAGTGACGAAATACACTTTTCCAAAAGTTTCCTAGGTCTTTTCCCAAGGTAGAGCTCGCTAAACAAACTTTGGACCTGCCTCGAATTCCTGTTTACATGTAACTCTTTGCATTAAAATTCCATCAGCAGCCCCCAAACTGAGCAGGCCAGTAGCGGTGTATGAGTTTGTGCCCACATGGCTCAGAGCCGCTAGCTCTGCTCTCCACACAAGTTCAAACTGTGCCCTTGGACTGCTCCCCGACGCCCGCACTGTTGTGCTTGTAAGAAGGTAAATCCTGCCTTTCCACAAGGTCATCTGAGGTCACCGATTGAATGCACTTTGCTCCTCAGCTACCCAAATGCAAACATTTCTTTCTCCTGCGACAATAAGATTCCCCTTCTCATGGTGATCATCCAACCCTCCTGCAACAGTAGCATAAGCATCTCTTTTACAAGGCGTCCCTTCCTTGAAGGAAGAGGCCCTCGCTGTATGTATTGTTTCTAGCTCCTTCTCTTCAGTCAGCACTCATCATCAACCTCACATCGGATCCTATTAGTGACGTGGAGTTGCAGCGTCAGGCAGTCACCCTTTGGGACAGGACACTGCCTAGCTCCTCAACTGCACTGTCGATAAAGTAGGTTCCCCAGGAAAGGCTGGCCCACCCTCATGCCGAGCAAAAAGTAGGTATTTGAGACCCACTTAAAAATGCATTTTATCTTGGTTTTGAAAGTGGATGGTGAAGAAAATATCAATGGAAAAAATCATACAGTGTTACGAACAATAGTTGATTACTCTGATGTGACCTGCTAGACAGGAAGGCCACCGGAGTCTCCCCGAGCATATTTGTTTCATACTAAAACCTGCAGATACAATGTGCTCGATCTTCTTCCGCCTGCCTGTCAGTATTTGAGAATCGCCCGGACTCTCAAGCCTGGGGTGAGATAATAGTGTCAGAGAATTTGCATCCCAGCTCTACCTTTAAATCGAGGACAAAAGAAATGGTAAATGTGGAATTTTACAAGCTGTCGCATCAATTGTCCATCCTTCATCTTTCCAAACACCCTTGCAGCCTGGAAAGAGGAGATGTCAATTAGAAGAATTCTGTGCCTTATTGCTATGGCAACGAGAGGATAAAGTGACTGTTACACTGGACTACAACTGGGACTAAGGTAACTTCCTAAAAATTAGCCAACTGAACAGGTCCAGTTAGATTAGTATCTAGACATTCCCCAAGACTCTCACGACTCAAGGGTAAGGATTCAGTGAGTCACTTTATTTCTGTCCCAGGGAAAACCCCCCAACAATGAACATCAGGGGATTTAATAACAAAGGAGAAGAAATGTGATCTCAGGGGCACTTTGTGATAAACCCGTCAGAAATGTCCCCCAAGTTGGGATTTGCTCAGTTTTTCAGCCTTGTACGTCTTGTTAAAATTGTATTTCAAATAACTTTGTGCAATATTTTGTGGCTCTGATAAACCCAGGCATTGAGAAATCAGAGAATGATCCTTGTCTTCTGCAGTGGATTATTCTAATGGCAACAGACAGGTTGTCACAGAAGATTTTCTTGCTGTCTTTTAGTGCCTCCAACAGAAGGGCACACCAGCTAATCAGTGTTACGGTTTGAAACCCCTTCAGCCTCAGTTTTAGGCTTAAGCCAGAGGCTCACCATAGGGTTCAAAAATAAGTCTTTTCACCATCTATAAAAGGTCACAGTCTATCTTTAGTTACAGTTAAAAACTGCCTTAAGCCTATGATTTGAGTACCGGGGTGACTTTCAGAAATGATAAATCCTTGCTAAGAAAAAATGTAACGTGTTTACCGAAGAACAAAACAATGCAAGCCAATGAATCAAATACATTTTAATATGTTGGAAAATGTCTGCCTTTAAGGATACATTTGGAGATTATTTCCTTAATGCTCTGAATACATGAATCTATTTTTAAAAAGCAACTGTGTTTCCACAGGTAGATAAAAGGATGTCCCCTCTCATGAAGAGTAAATGAGATTACAAAATTGTCAGTATTCTGTCTTTTAAAAGCAAGTCAGACCAAGATCCCTGGGTCCCTCCTCAAAGCAGGGCTCTGGAATGGGTAAGGGGAGTGTGTTCTTTCTGCAAAACCTCTCTTAAAGGATTTCTTAGTTAAAAAAGCATCCTCATATCATTTTTGTTGGTGTTTAAATGGAAAAATAAGAGAAACAAACCTTCATCTGCATTCCAAGCAAGTTAATAGTCTCCGTGACCGGGTGGCCTGATTAAACCAACATATGAAATTCAACATACAATCCTTTATCTTCTCTCCTATCAAACATATACACACAAATAAAAAAAACCTTTGCAATTGCAACCATCAAATATAGTCTAGCTTGTGTATATGTGTATATATGTATATATGTATGTATGTATATATATATGACAAATTTGGCTGTTGCTTTATAAAGAAATACTAACCCCTAACCTCCCTTTCCCCAAAGGCAACCCCTTTGCTTCCTAAAGTGACAGATGGATTTTGCCCGCTTTGAACAAGCACGTAGGTGGGATCACATGATATGTATTAGTCTGCGTCTGTTGCTTTGCGCAACAGAAGGCCATACATTTTCATTGTTGTAAAGCATGTTGTTTTGTAAGTAACACCGTTCATCCGTTCTAGTGTTCGTGAACTACGTGGCTGTTCCTAGATTTTAGCAATGAACTCCCGCAGCTGTGGAGATACTATGCTCATATATTGGACAATATCATTTACATTCCTGCAGGTTGGTGCTTAGGAATGGAGTTTCTAGGCCTTAGGACTTGCATTTTTCAACTTTGTGAAACAATGCCAAGTCATATTTGCACATACTTGCACAATTTTAAACTCATCCCGTTAGTGCACCAGAGCTCTCGCTGCCCCATATGTTCACTTGGAATTTTCATTCCACTTAATCTTAGCAATTCTGAGGAGAGTGTAGGGGATAGCACTTCCATACGGATTTGCTTTTGCTTGACAACTGAAAAGAATTTCTTCATGCATTGAAAAAATGTTTGGATATTTTTGCACAGCGTGTTAAAGTCTGTTGTGCATTTTTCTGCAGGGTTGTCTATCACGTCTTCGAGTTCTCTTCTTGTTCTGGATTTGCGTCCTTGGGAGTAATATGTTACCAAAGTTCTTCCCTGGTCTTTTGTTCTTTTAGTTATGCCTATTAATGGAGAGTTCATCATTTTAATGTAATCTAATTTAATAATTATTTACTTTACTATTCATGTTTTATTACCTGTCGAGGAAATAATTTTTCCTTCTGATGGAGATGATTTTTCATATCATCTTTTGGAACCTCTGTTGTAATCATTTAAGAAGATGCCAGGTGGAGGCTGAGGTGCGTTGTCCACAAGTCAGCTGCAGCAGCGTCATCTTTTTGTAGAAGAATAGCCTTTCCACTGGCGCCCCCTGGAGGTGCCCCCTGGAGTTGCATCTCAGTCCTAAACCCAGTTTACCCGTGTTACCTGCGGATCTCTTTCTGGACACTCTAGTTGGTTCCGTTTACCCATGTTTGCAATAGTACCGTGCTCTGCTAATTACTCTCTTGTGATCATGTTCATATCTGGTCGAGCAATTCTTTCTCATTTGCCTTCATCAGGATAATTTTGACTGTTTTGGGTACTTTTTAAATGTTTATGATTAGCTTGTCATTTTCCTGGAGAAAAGGTTGGGATTCTGATTGACACTGGAATAAATGTATTGATACAGGGAGAGTCGGTATGTTTAAAATAGCAATCCTTTCGATTTATGAACATGGTACATCCCATATTTAATATAATTTCTTTGATTATCTTCCTCACCCACTCCCATTTTCCCTCTTCCTCACTTATTAGACTGTTTATACCAATCAATATCATAATGAATAGAAATGTGAAAGTGGTCATTTTTGTCTTATTTCCTGATGACAGAGGAAAGCTTTCAACACTTCATCACTAATTCTGATGCTTGTTGCTGTTTTTAAAACATCTTTTATTAGAGTAAGAAGAATGTTTACTTTCCTGGTTTGCTGAGATTTTTAGATGATGATGATGATGATAGCTGTTAAATCTTATCAAATGTTTTGAGCATCCTTTTAAAAAACAATTTTTGTTGTTTATCCAATCTGTATTCTCTTTTATTTTGCATTTTCAAAGCACTTTCAATTAACATTCTCTTACAACATAATTTATAGTGATTTCTTTTAGCCCTCTTATATGAAAATGCTATTTCTTATTTAACTAGCTTTTTGAGGTTTAGAGTGACTTCGTATTGTTAACAACATATTTTTTAAAAAACTACTATTAGCATCTAGTTCTCTAATGTCTTCATTTAAAAACTTTTTGACATAGTCAAAACATGCATATGCTTCATTCTTTAGATAAATATTACCAATCTTCTCTTAATGACAGTCATATTATCCTACTTTCCAGCGTTCTCTGCATCTGTTCCTTCTCTCTATACTAGTTATTGGATTTAAAAGTATTCTTTTCAGCCTTCTATGTGTTATTGCTATCCCATTTTAATTTTCATTTCATAATAGCCTTTTACATATGAAAAAAAGTAGATATACAATGATTATGTCCAGGTCTATTAATATTAAAGTCTAGTTTATGAAAGAGATAAATCCATAAAATAGGCAATAGACTAGCTTATTGCTTTAACCTAGAGGGGTAACAATTTGCATATAAAAAAGTTCTAAGCCCCAAAGACTTTCAAGATGGCTCCAAATCAAAATGTTCTCTGGTTTATAAATTGCATACTATGTGAGCTAGGTAAGCAAATTTTATTTTAATTTCTCTTTAACTGATCTTCCAGTGCAATTACAACATAAAATTATTTTTGATGTAGAGAATACATCCACCTCTAAACCCCAAAACATGGGAGTTAATCTCTTTCTTGTCAGAGAGGACCTTTAAAATTTTAAACATTTTGTCTAAAGGACCTAAATGACCTGTGAGTGATGTAGTCTTTACTCTTCTGTTAATAATATGTTGTTTATATCCATCACAATACTCGTTCTCGGCCATGTACCGTGAAATGCTTCCATTTAGTTCTTTTTAGATTCGCCTTTATTTCTCCATCCTCTCTCACTTTGGCCATTACTTCATAGGTGACTTCACAAGAGAAATGCTTAATAAGAAAACTCACCTTGGCCTCTACCCGAACTGCAAACAATACCCCTGCATTATTTTACATTCTGTGTTAAGCATGAGTCTCCAAGTGCAATTGTAATCTTTCCACCAAGACGTAAGAGGCTGGCGTTTGCAATTTATGATTCCTTCTGATATGGAAGAATAGGACAGTTTTTAAGCTCTGTAAAATGTTAGGGGTGGTCCCCAGATGCTAGCTTTATAGTGATTTATAACATCGTGTTGACTCCTGGCCTTTTGTTGCAGAGGGTTAACTAGGAAGAGGCTGATTTTGCTACCATTTTATTTAATAGAGATTTTCAACAATAGTCTAATAACTGCATGGTGTCAGATGGTACGAGATTTATCAGGTGGATTCCTCAGTAAGTTATATAATATCTAATCACTGGGGTGTACACCTGAAACTACACAATATTGTATGCCAACTGTAACTGAAATTTAAAAAGAGATTTTAAAAAAGGTATAGACACCTATCTGTCCCTAAGTGACATGCATAAAGAGTGACACCTTTATTATTTTTAGGTACTCACTTCAAAGAGTTGCTTTTTCCCCTCCGTGAACTGCGCAGTCTTTGCTAATGATCCCATTTTTTAATGGATACACATTATAAAACAAGCCAATAAATGCTCAGAAAATAAAAAAAATTCCTCATAGAGATGAAAAGAAGGTCATTGTGATGAGTGAGCATTTACTAGCTGTTATGATTAGGGCCAGTTAGACTGGAAAACATTTGAGGTTTTCTCCTGATCTGTCCCTCCAGATTAAAGCCCCTGTCTATCAGTCGCTGGATGTATTAAGGTTTGGGCCTCATTAGAATGGAGTACTAACTTGTCTCCAGGCACGTTTGAAGAGTGTATTATACAAGGACACACAGGACATTCCTCATGGGCCCTCGACCGCAGTCTGGTAAAACCTCCACATGACTGACAGACCGTTGAGACAATTCCTTGTGTTCCTGGACGGATAATACCATTTCTAACTCTGCAGTAGCAGCCTAAGTACTGTAAATTATTTCCAGAGTAGCAACTGCCAGTATAATTTCCTGAGCTTTTATTTATTTATTTTTATATTTTATTTACGTATTTTTAGACAGAGTGGAAGGGAGAAAGAAAGAGAGGGAGAGAAACATCAATGTGGGGTTGCCTCTCCTGCGCCCCCTACTGGGGACTCAGGCCTGTGCCCTGACAGGGAATGGACCTGGTGACCCTTTGGTTCACAGGCTGGCACTCAGTCCAATGAGCCACACCAGCCAGGGAAATTTGCCGAGCTTTTAGTTTGGTCATGTGAGTGAAGATTTGAAAGGTGAGCTTTATTTTGATTTGAGTTGGAGAGATGGCGTTTTACGATCGGGGGAGCAGACTAAGGAGATGGGGAAGCCCACGAGCTACCAGGAGTGAAGAAGGCCAAACAAGAAAGTTCAGAGAGAAGACTTTGATTCTCAAAAGCAATGGACTAGCTGACATTTGAGTCAATTTTAGCTAAAACTCCAAGGGGGTATGGCATTGGGATCATGTCCATTTCACATAATAAAATTTGTACATTGTTAAATAAATTTACTGCATATGAGATGTGTGCTAAAAGTTTGCTAGCAATCAAATGTTTAGCTTAATGACCTTAGCTATGTAAACTACAAATAGGATGCTATAAACATGATATTGTGCTTTTACATAAGCCAATTAAAAATTACGAGTGCCCTCCTACTAATTATATCAGCGTGTTTCATAACCGTCACTCTCTCTCTTTTTAGTTTTTACTAAAATTAACCCCAGCAGAAATTTTAAAATAAGTTCTTAATGCTCATTTTTTAACTTTTTTACTAGAGCATGTTATAGAAGTATAAAAATCATGATGTATGAATTATAAATTTCTATCCAGTAATAACAAATTGTATACTTTTATTTCTGCATGTACTGACACACTATTCAGTATATGCTACATTTACTAACAGAATATGAAAGATAAAGTCTATATATTTTTTTAAAGATTTTATTTATTTATTTTCAGAGAGAGGAGAAGGGAGGGAGAAAGAGCAATGTATGGTTGCCTCTCACATGGCCCTCACTGGGGACCTGGCCCGCAACCCAGGCATGTGCCCCGACTGGGAATCGAACTGGTTCCCAGCCTGCGCTCAATCCACTGAGCTACACCAGCCAGGCCAAAGATAAAGTATATTTTTAAATAAAAGGAGGTATTCATCTATTCTGGGTAGTGACCTTTTAACCCCACCCCATGACCCCATGACCTAGGGTGGATATAGATATATTCATGCACTGCATTAGTGTAACAGGGTGCAGCCAAGAGGGGGGCCCCCAAAGAGGTATTTGTAATGGGGTCCAGCAGAGCTTGGAGATAATTGGCTCCACACCACAGGGCCCCACCCGCCCTGAATGCTGGCAGCTGTGGCCAGTTGTGGGAGGGGCCGGAAATGAGGCTGCAGAGAAGGATTGGCGCTGGGATTTAAATCCAGGGGGCGGGCAGCCATTTGGCGTCTCTTTTTGGGACCACATGCTTGGGCGTCTTGTTGGGACCACACAGTTTTGGCAAGTGGGGACCATGCAGCTTGGGTGAGAGTCAGGACCAGGTGGCTTTGGAAGTGCTCCCTTTTTGCCACTTTGGAAGTGCTCCCTTTTTGCTCCCTTTTTGTGGATGGTGCCGGGAACCTGCGTGAGATACGGTACCCCAGACAGGGCAGGGGGAGAGGGAAGGACTGTGTGTGTTTATGCGTATTCTAAAGAACTGTAGTCTGTACAACTTCCAAATAAACAATAATTCCTTTCCTTTTACGTCTTTCCTCTGGCGGCGGGCAAAGCGAACCTGGTAAGGGGGAGGAACCCCCAGGGGACAAAAGGGGGAGTCTTTCATATCATCCAGCCCCCCATCTGTTCTGTAACATTAGGACATTTGGGTTGACAGGCTGCATATATGACAGCGGTCCCATAAGTTTACGGTGACACTGGAAATCTATTGCCCGGTGACACCACAGCCGTCATGATGTCACAGAGCAGCACATGACTCACGTGTGTGTGGCGGTGCTGGTGTAAACGACGCTATTGCACAGCCAGTCATACAAAAAGTGCAGCACCTACAACTATGCACAGTACAAAGTGCTTGATAATAACAATAAACGACTTTGTTACTGGCTATGAATTTACTTTGCTATACTTTTAACCATTGTTTTAGAATGTACTCTTTCTCCTTTTTTTTTTTTTTCATGTTGCTGGGAAACAGCGCGCCCAGTGAGGCCTCAGTAGTAAGTTCCGCTCTACGCCCTGCTCAGCTCTGAACACGCTGGGCCACGGCGAGTCCTCCACGGTGCAGGCTCGTGGCCTTCAGGCCTCACCACGGCCTCTCTCCTGTGCCCTGAAACTTCTTCACCAGAATCCGCTTACTTCCCTCCAATCTCGGCTCCATCGCCTTTTCCATGTGAACCCTGCGTCAACCGTGCCATTAAAATGGTGACCCCACGCTTACACTGCACTCCCTATTTCTGTTTTCACACAGTACTTATTAAAGATCTTCTCTTAAGTATTTATTGTTTATTGACTATCTCTCCTTGCTAGAATGTAAGCTCCACGGAGGCAGAAATGCATCTGTTTTGTCCATGCTTCTATTCCAAGTACTAGAACAGTGCCTGGTAGACAGTGGGCACCCCTAAACATTTGTTCAATGAACCAATAATGCATAAATGAGGATATAAACACCCAGATAATGTTCTGGCCTTTTTGCTGGTTGATATGTGGATTTGCACAATGCATAGAAAAATTAATGTTACTAATCTATTAAAATAAGGTCAAGAATAAAAAGAGGTACTTTATGGGTATTTATTAAATATGCCCTTCTAATATTTTGGTTATTGAGCTTGGATCAAAACTCAGCTTATGTTTCCAGAGCTACTATTTTTTAATTAGTGCAAAAATATAGTGACAAATCACACTTTTCATGTTAGTGAGTATACATGTATGAACAGTCTTTATAACAACCCGGGCATATTCCCTAAAGTACATGTTACTGCATGGCTTATCAGCTATTTTACATGGTGTTCTTTCCAACAGCAACAGCGGACTATGAAGCAATCTACCAATAAGTCACTTGGCCTTTATGCATAATTTGTCTCCCTTTTCTTGAAACAGTAAGGAACTGGAGAATCTTCACTACATTTCAGTCTTTCTCATATGAAAAGTATATATATAAATGCTAGTGTTAAAAATGTTTTTGTTGCTTCCTTTAGATATGAAAGAGGAATACAAATGGCCTTAAAAATCTTAGACACTTCCCTGGCTGGTGTGGCTCAGTGGGTTGAGCATGGGCCTGCAAACCAAAGGGTTGCTGGTTCGATTCCCAATCAGGGCACATGTCTGGGTTGCTGGCCAGTTCCCCAGTAGGGGGTGCATGAGAGGCAACCACACATTGATGTTTCTCTTCCTTTCTTTCTCCGTCCTTCCCCCTCTCTCTAAGATTAAATCTTTTTTTTTTTTAATCTTAGGACAGTATGAATCATATAAGTAAACGTATTCTCCTTTGCACTGGTTGTAAAAGACTCAGCAACAAATTTATGGCAGAATGTGGGCAGTGGACTAATATGTGAATACCTCTGATCCTGAATTCATAATTCTTTGTTAATATTCATATTTCTCTTGATTTTTCATTTATTTTTAAAATAAACGAAGTCGATGTACATCATGTTTTGAGCAAGGGCCAAAAATCAGTCTACGAATTTCTGAAAAGTGGTTAGCAATTCTGAGAATGCCACAGTGTGGCTACCAGTGACGCATGGCACGCATGTCATACCTTCCGCTGGTTACGTTGCTGCTGTTCCAGCCCAGCGGCTGCACTGCAGTTACATTCAGTAACGCTAGGGCCTCGCGAGACCTGTCTCCACAGTCACTTCCCAGCCCCACCCACTCTTCTTCTACCGTTTTTTGCAGAGGATGTTTATTTATTGAATAAATAGCTATGTTTAGCTCCTATGAAATGCCATGGGCACCTCTATCATATCCTGAGCCATATTAAACACGAATGGGCTGAATCCTCATGCACCACTTTTATTTTCATTTCTGTTGGGCACTTTCCTTACAGACAATGTGTCGTGTTTTTCACACACTGTCCTTTGGCTGCTAGAGCTGGTAAAATCGAACATCTGAAAATCAGCAGTGTTAAGGATGTTGTAAACCCACAGGATACTTTTTATTCTCACTTGTGTTACTAAGACTGATGTTCACCCTGAGATTTATATGGGGTAACTGAGATAAAAAGAAACCTTCTCCATTTTTAATTTAAAAATTGTGATCTCGCACCATAAATCATATTTATGAGGCTTCATTTACAAGGCCATCATTATTTTCCCTTAACTTTTAGAAATTGTATTCAACAAAGGGGCGAAAACAACCCAGCTTAATATGTATTTATTATGAGTTTATATGTGTTAAACTCCGGAGAAGATATAATAAATAGTTTCAAAACTTAAGCTTTTAAAAATGTCAACGCACACATAACGTTGTTAATCCATTTTCGACTCACCCATTACAAAATGACAAACACAGTGTTGCGTTCTGAGGGTCTCCACTCAGTTTTCCGTCCCTGGCTGCACACCACGTCAAAGATCGAATCGCCACTGGGTTTCAGGAATCACTAGGTTACCTGGAGGAAACGTCCAGTTGTGAATGGGCTCAGCACCTGGCCCAGACGTCCCTCATGCCGGCTGAGGGACCACACGTTTCTGGCACAGAGTCACCATTTGCTCTGTGAGGTCGATTTGACCTAGCCCTTCGGGACATGTCTGTGCCCTAAACCCAGTGACTCGTTGTTTGCCCACGCCTGGCGTTACTACTGATTTACTCTCCTGTGCATCTCCCCGCTCGGATGTGGAAACCATGGTTTGCCTACAGGCAAGGTCACTGTGATATATATCCACAGCGATTTAAAACGACTTATAAAGGACCCATGGACAAAACCAAGGGGGAAGGTAGAAGCAAGGGAGGGAGGTGGGTTTGGATGGGGTGGGGAGAGAGGAGGGGAGAAAATGCAGACAACTAATTGAATAACAATAAAGTAAAAATTTTAAAAAATAAAAATAAATCAAATATTACATTAAAAAATAAATAAATAGCCCTGGCTGGTGTAGCTCAGTGGATTGAGTGTGGGCTGGGAACCAAGCGGTCCCGGTTTGATTCCCAGTCAGGGCACATGCCTGGGTTGCGGGCCGGGTCCCCATGAGGGCCATGTGAGAGGCAACCATACATTGCTGTTTCTCTCCCTCTCTTTCTCCCTCCCTTCCCTTCTCTCTAAAAATAAATAAAAATAAAATCTTAAAAATAAATAAATAAATAAATAAATAAATAAAATAAAATAATCTTTATGTTTAACATCATTAAATTCTGTCTCTGCGGTAGCCAGATATTATGGCTTACCCATTTTTCTTCTTGTGGCTAAACATAGAGAATAGAGAAGACATTCAATAAATAAAGCAATGTGCAGTTTGCTAGTAGAACACAGGGAGGAAGCTAGCGGAAAGCATTTTGCAGAGGGCGATGCTACTGCAGGCTGCTTCACCTCTGATGGTGTTCGACCGACAAGGTTCCAGCTGGAAAGGAAGAAAAGTCCGCTGTTTGGCCAGCACTATGGGTGCCATGCTAGCTACAGATCAGCGCCGTTTTAAGTAGGAAATATCCGTCTTAACTCACGTATGAAAACAATTTGCTGCCCTGGCCGGGTGGCTGAGTAGATTGGAGCATCATCCCACACACCAGAAGGTTGAGGGTTTGATTCCCGGTCAGGGCACAGACCTTGGCTGCGGGTTCCATCCCCGGTCAGAGTGGAAAGGAGGGGCAACCCCACCAATCGATGCTTCTCTCTCCTGTTGATATCCGCCCCCGCCCCTTTCCTCGTACTCTACAATCAATAGAAACATATCCGCGGTGGAGATGATTAAAAGAACACGAAACAATTGACTTCCTGCTCTGTAAGGCTTGACGTGAAATTGATGTGTGCCACCGTTACTTTCACGGAGCAGAGCAGAGCTGTGCGTCTGGGGGGAGCACGGATACTCCAGGGGAGCGGGGAGCAGTCGCACGTGGGGAAGGTGCAGACAACGTCGTTGTTTAGGAAGAACGAGGGGCGGCCTAACGCACCATCCCAGAAAGGAGTTCCAGTTGTGCCCATTTTTTGAGGGAGGTTCTGACTGGGATCTAAAGTGTTCCCCAAACCGGTTGAGAATGCACAGCAACATGACGCCCACCACCCGTCCTGCGGCCTCCTTAGCTTTCTCTTTGCCAAGGTTATTTTCTGTTGACGCAATGCAGCAATAAGGGGAGTAGGTAGTCAGACTTTTTACAGATTATCTAAGGGAGGCAAAGCCTCTCTGTATAGGAGCATGGTGATAATAAAAAATCCATATACTTCATTCACTTATAAAGAACAATACTTAGTCATTTCTTAAAAATTATCAAGGCTTTTCCATAATAAGTCGGCAGGTCTTGCGTGTTCAGACTGGAGGCACCCAGACGGGGTCCGAGGAGAAGCTGCTCCGAGAAAGGAACTAAATGTTGAAATCCGAATGCCACCTGTTACATTTCACAACCATTCATTCACCTTCAAGGGTACAGAGGTGAACGGACACGGCCCTTTACCTATAAAACCCCAACCTGCTGGGTTAATTCATTACTTTCCTGTATTTGCCATGCTCTCGGTTTAAAAATCTTGAGAAACCCCACAGTTTTGGGTGGAGGCAGACTTCTCAGTCCGGATGGTGCTCCTCAGTATCCTGGTCAATATTCTTTTTCTTTTTTTCTTTAACACATTTTTTAAAACTTTTTTTTAGTCTTTCTTTAAGATTTTATGTATTTATTTTGAGAGAGAGGGGAAGGGAGGGAGAAAGAGAGGGAAAGAAACATCAATGTGTGGTCGCCTCTCACCCAACCCCCACCGGGGACCTGGCCTACAACCCAGGCCTGTGCCCTGACTGGGAATCGAACCGGAGGCCCTTTGGTTCGCATGCAGGCTGGCCCTCAATCCACTGAGTCACACCAGCCAGGGCTTGGTCAGTACTCTTGTGTGTAAAATATCAGGAGGGATTGATCCAAAAAGAAAAAGGACTCATGGACATGGACAACGGTGTGGTGATTGCAGGTGGGTAGGTGGGTGGATCTATAAGGGGACTAACTGGTAACATGGAAAAACTACAATAAAAAAGCTGCCTATAAAAAAATAAAATATCAGGAACCACGCACTTTGTTTTCAGACAGAGAGTGTATGTTCTAACAAAGACACACGTGAGAGAGAGGTCACGTGCAGGGATGCTATCGGGTTCAGTGGCTGGTTGGGTGACTCACTCTCAGTAAGAAAATAGTATTTCAAAGGGAGAAGATGGCTCTTCACATCTTGGCAGGAAGGAGGAGAGTGTGATGCCCGGGAAGCAGGCTGGGACAACCGTGGGACCTTCAATCTTATAAAATAGCTGCACCTGAGCTCGCGAATTCCACCATTCCCGACAATATTTTTCTTAGCCCGATGTTAAGGCATTGAACTTCATTTCAAGAAAATTGTTTAAATAGACAGCAACTGCGAGGCAAAAACTAATGGATATAGCACCGTGTTTATGTACAAACACAGATTTCTGACACTATTTTACTTGGCCTCATAAAGGTAATTAGAAACACAGGTGAAGGACATGCATTAAGACAATGGAAATAATTGCATGTATTTATTTCTGCGTACGGCATGAATCTACTGCAGACCGTTCCGAATGGCGAGCTTATAAACTGGGCTGAAGCTAAGCGTCATACCTAATCAGTCAAGCAGGGCCTCCTGTGTCCACATCAAAAGAGAAAAAGAAGTGACTGGGAATAAGTAAATTTCACAGTGTGAAAACCTAAGAAGAGTGGACAGATCATTCACTTCTTTCTGGCATTTCATGTAAATTCCATGCAGTGCGTTTCACAACTGTTTGCGCCTTAAATTGAAACACAGCAAACAGAGTTTGCTTATGTTTTGGGATTGAAATAGAAATGAAAGGAAGAAAATTGTCTTCTTTATGGGCAATTAATCATTAGAGAAAGCCGTTTTTATTTGTTTATCCTGAAGGAGTAAATAAAAGCAATAACTTGTTGCATTTAAAAATTCTTGTCAAGGAAAATTAGAAAATGAAACATCTGTCAAATCTCATTTTGTTTGTAAGTAAAACAAAAAGAATGCCAACGAAGGTATTTGAGGCCTCCTAGCGCAGCACCTGGCCCCTAATATGTGGTAAAAAATGAGTTAGTTATCCAATTAATCCTCCTATAACAAAATAGAAAAGCAACACCATTTTATTGTTGTGATAAACTAAAGCTTAGAAATCTATTGTAAACGAATTGAATTGGATGACTTTGACATATTTATTCTGGGTATTCATCATATTTCGCTATTAAAGGTGACATAACAAACATCGGAACTTTAAAGAGGATTCTAATTTATGAATAAAGTGAACTATTTGGTATATGGGTTAAAAATGCTTACTATTTTATCATTACATCTCATGATAATAGTGCGAATTCAAATTATTTAGTATTTGTGGGTTTGGTGCAAATTCAAATGATTTAATATTTGATTACACAAAATAACACTAAGAACTAGTGTCAAAAAGGATACAAATTGATAATTTTCCAAGAATAAAATGAATTGATTAGATAAAACCATTGCAGACTGCATCTCTAACTTGGAAGCATTAAGTAAGCACAAATAGAGAAGTGTAAGTACAAATATTATTGTGGTTATGATATAATATGCCCGCACTGTGCTTAATGGAATTTAATTTTACCTTTTATATCTGTGAAATATGAAAGATAATGAGCTCTATAATCTCCGTCCTCTGGGAGAAACATATCACCGGCTGAAACACAGGGTTCATTAAATTTCCTCTGCCTGTGGGTTTAGAAGAATATAACAGTAATGTGTGTGCACATGGTGGTGTGTGTTTGTGAGAGAGAGAGAGAAAGAGACGCTGCATTATTTGTTGGAATTTACCCCAAGTGCTAATTGTCTCTCAAATTAAACAAACATTTCTCTTTTTATCGCCTGTACTCCCAAACTATGAAGCACTACAGACCTATCCCTTTGCTTGGATCAACACTGTGAATACCTCTTAAACTCTTATCAAAAACCACAATCGCTTTTATTTTTATTTTACTTATTTATTTTAGTAACAAGGCTTGATGGTTAGGCAAATCAACCAAGGTCACCGAGAGCTCCAAGTCGGTCACCGAGGATCTGATTTGTAATGGGACAGACAGACCCGTTCAGGGCATCACAAGGTTTAAAGGGGCACCTCTGGCATCCAAGGGCTCATGAGAGTGACCGAAGTTTGCTCCCAAATGGTTGCACTTCGAAGGAAACTGGGGGGGTGAGGTACATTCCTTAGAGACCTCAAGTCATTAAAAAAACACATAAAACATGAATTTGTAAGAGTTTTAAAAAAGTCCTGTCACTGTTTCCTATTTCCTTTTCGTAACTGAGGCTGGCGTGTGGGGCAGACTGGCTGCTGACATGTTGGGGAAACTTGAGCCTGACTCTCACCCGAGGAAACCCAGACCACACACAAGACATTGTCACCGGCAGCTCTCCTGTTCCGCTCCCTTTGAGTGCCGGTCCAGTCCTCGAGGCCAGCCATGCCTGCACACCCCTGTCCCGCAGCAGCCATCCACTTCAAGGAAGGCAGGCACCTCAGAGAGCCCCAGTCCCAGGAGAATCAGAGGGTCGGATTCCTGGGTCTCCAAATAGTACTAACTCACCGCCCTTGCAAAACGCCACCGCTAGCATCCCTCAGGTCTTACCCAACTTGAAGATTGCATCTCCCTTCCTACTTGAGGAAGAAAAAGTTAGTGATGGCTGAGTGTATCAGGTGGTTGTTTTTACATCTTGGAACAATTTTAAATAACTGTTTTTGGATGTAAAAGGAATCAACTCTAGAATAAAAACAAATGGAAATAACTCCAATTCTGCATAGAATTGTTCAGAAATTAGAGAAGTTTGAATATAACGTTATGCTTGAAAAAGACAGTAGACTGATTTGGTAAGCCCTGCTATATCTTTACTCATTTATATTTAAAATTAATTATTAAAATTCCCCCCAAACTGAAAGTTATTATATAAT